>JAVCKT010021888.1:0-91260 GCA_032273925.1 Rhynchotus rufescens
TTTTCCTGAAGTTAAGTGACTCAGCTGGGACACTCCAGCCTGGAAATCTGATTCATTCATTCATTCTTTCTTTCTTTTTTTTTTTCCCTTTTTTTTTTTTTTTCCAGGAAATTCCATCCCAAACTGTAAATAACATTTCCATGAACAAGAATGAAAAATATGTTGGCATTTCCCTCAAATTCCAGCCACTTGTTGCTCGAGGGTTTTTTTTTTAGTGCCCAGGTGCTTGGGAACAAAGCTTTACAGTCTCCTGGGAAGGTGATTTTGCACCAGGGAGCCTTTGGGATTTCCCATTGGAATTTCCCCAGCTTTGGGTAAAAAGCGGCCCTGCTGCAAGCCCTGTGTCAGCCCCATGGGTCCAAGTTGCTGCAATGCTGCTGGTACCTAGTGCCAGCACCTGAGCGGGACCCGGGCCCCTGGAGTGCTCCAGGACTTCCCCAGGAAGCATGAGGAAGGAAACTGCCTCACTGAAGCACTGTGTGAACAAGAGCCGGGGCAGGAGACAGGTGAAGCAGGAGGAAACTGTGATGGGGGGACGGGCTGCTGGCTGGGAGAGAGGGGCACAGAGAAAAACAGACTAAAGGGGGAAGGGACCAGGACAAGGAAATCAGGACAAACAGCTGGGAAGCAGCCTGGGAGGGAGACCGAGCCTGGCAAGAAGCGCAGAGGAAGAAGGAGAGACTGGGATTTGAATCAACTCCCAAAACACGGAGCCCTGCAGCTGCCACCCGGATCCTGCAGCTATTCCAGCTGGCAACGTCCCCAGCCCAGGGCCCTGCCCCGACCGGCCACGGCTCCGTCTGTCCGGGCCAGCAGCAGGAATCGCATCCCCGTGCAGCAGAAGCAGGGGCTGCCGTGGGGTCCTAACACCGGGCTTACCAAGCCACCACACCTCACCTCAGCTCACCGCAATTAACTGGGGGCTTCTCTAATCTCTACCTGGCATCGATTTCAGTTCAGCTCCAATTTTCTTCTTTGACCTTCTCTTCTCCAGATCCTGCTCTCAAACAGAACACAAATCCTCAAACATCCCATTCATTTTACTCTGATAAATTCCAACATGGCCCCGTTATAGGCTGGGGAACGTGATGAATAATGCCTGTTTGGGCCTATCTACTTATGAACAGAGGAGCTCCCCAGGGCACAATCACCCCGATTCTTGCCCAGACAAGGAGCCCTAATGCTCTAATAACATCTAATCCATCCGTTCTCCTCCTTTCAAGGTGCTCTCCCATGTTCCTTGGTTGGAAATTTTTTAACCTGTCCCAGTTCCTTAGCCTGGAAACAACTGCTGGAAGAGAAGTGCCCCAGGATCCCCCTGCACATGGCAAATGACCATGTGCTTCTCATAGAGCTGAAGACTTCAGGGGTGGTTGGGTTCACACAACTGCTGCCCAGTGTGGGCCTGCTCTGACAGATGCTGCTTCGTCCGCCCAGAGATCCTCATCCAACTCCTTTCCAGACAGCCAAACTCCTTTCCTCTGGTCTGACTGTACCTGGATTTCAGCTCAAGGGATCTGCATCTGCTCATCTGAAGAGATTTTCTTCCACTCACCTAAGAGATGATTCTCCTGTGCTGAGTCTGTGCCGCTGTGTGCACTGAGGTGCTCCAAAGGCAAGGTGAGGGAATGAGCTGGGCATCTCCAGATGTGGAGCTCCTTCTCTGCGTCCATATGGCCATGGACTGGTGACTCTAAGAAGTGGTTGCTGGATACCCAGTGTCTTTAAAGGCAACTTAGACAAAAAGCTTTCCAGAGCAGGAGGACAAAATGCACTGCACGTTATCATGAGCTGTTGTGTGTTCTTCCAAGAACCACACAGGGTTGTCCTGAGCACAACCCCCTTGCAGCATCACCTTTCCTCATGCACAGCCCTACGGCTGGCACAAGGACCACGAGTGCCCACCCCTAGGCATCCTGCCTGCCTACATCTGGGCACAAATGCCTCCTTCTCTGTGCCATGATCTGCAAGGGGAGTCAACCATTCGGAAGCGGTTAAGATCAGGCTGCAATCTGCTAGTGCAATCAAGCAGGAGAAGAGTGGGTCATAGAAGGTACCTGGGAGTTGTCCCCTGGTGAGAAACATCACCAGGGAATAGTTCTCAGGGAAGTCCTGGATGGGAATGGCATTATCCCTCAACAACCACCCCTTCCTGGCACCCTAAAATGGGGAACCAGCAAAGCTCTTTTCTTAAGGAAGCATGGGTGCTGGAATTTCAGCAGCAGAATTTTGGCAGCCATTCACTATGTAAAGAGGCTGAATATTTATAATTATGCTCAAAGTGGCCACTTTGAAAATCTATATGTCTCTAGGCTCCCTGTACATCATGATGTCAAGCCCGTGAATGGAGGCATCCATCAAACGCCTCCCGTCGCAGACCTCGGAGCTGTGATAAACACTCAGCAAATGCTCACTGAACCCCACATCCCAGCGCTGCCTTCCGGGGAAGGGACACGGCCTTTGGAGAGTGCCCTGATGAGGACCCCCGTGAGGGACACCTCTGGGCGCTCAACCCTCCCATCTCCTGAGCTTTCCTCATGAAAACTAGCTCAGTCCCCATTAACAGCAGGAAACTGAGGCACGGGGCTGGAGTCTCTCTCCAAGCCATGTCCAACAGCAGAGCTGTCCCAAAAGGCACATTCCCCCCATGCTTGTGGGGGTAAATACTGCACCTCTCTGCGTGGACGCACAATGGGGGGGCTCCACGTCACCTTTGTGACATTTGGGGCTGTCCCCACTCACAGCAGGACGGGCTCCTTGCCGGTGACATGCCCGTGACGAGCAGGAACGCCGCTCTGCACCGACAGCAGCCAGGGAGGACACACCAGGCTTCACTAACACTTTGCCCAGGCTGTTCTTAAAAATTTATTACTCCGTTGCAACATGAAAAATAAGACAGAGAAGTAATCATTAGTATAACTATAACTCCCCGTGCAATAGTCCCACTTGTAAATTGAGATTTATGATTGCAGCTGCCGATATTTTAGAGGCCGGTGCAGGCGGCGGTGGCAGCAGAGCCCAGCTACGCGCTGCCCCGCCGCAGTTACAGTTTATCACAATCTGCAGAGATTATTGCAATGAATAATACACAACAGGCTGGCAGTGAAGAACTATTCCCGATCAAACGCTTCTGTAAACAACTGAATAAATAATATTGCTCAGCCCCTCTTTAGAGCCCTCGGAGGCTGGGGGAAATCGCCCATTACTCAGCACAAGAGGCAGCGGGGGGCTCAGAGGTGCCACAGGGGAGGGCGACGGTGGCTCTGGGCACGTTCTGGGCATCACGGGGACTGGCACTTCCCACACAGACCGCTCACTGTGCTGCTTTCGGGCAGAAACGGAGGGTGTCACGCACAAAAACACCTTCGTAGTGCCACAGTGGCTCTGTGTGCAGTGAAGGCACCTCCTCGGTGTCCCCATGCAGTGCCAGAACAGCCTGCGTGGGCAGCGAGCGGAGGCAGGATGCCAGCCCCGCAGCCCAAGGCCCGCGCACACAGGTATTGCTGCCCTCCCTTCCGCTTGGCAAAGCTTTCTCCAGCTGCTGCTATCACCGCAGGGCCCACGGGCGGGTTCGCAGCAGGTAAAGAGCAGCTTCCTCAGCAGCTGCAGCCAGTGGGGACAGGTCTGCCCGGGGGCAGTGGTCCGTGTCTGCAGCAGACACCGGGCACTGGCGGTGTGGGGATGGAGGGCACCGTGAGCCGGGCTCCATGTGCTCCCTTAAATGTCAGTAAGTAATGGAACATGATCAGGCTTGTGTGCCAACAGCTGCAGAAAGGGCATTTCTTACACGGCTTGAAAGGATAAAGTTCAGCTCCAGAACAGCCTGGATTCCCCCAGCTGCCACGAGCTCCGGGTCTCACGGAGCCGAGGCACAGAGGCCTGCAAGGTGCTACAGGGGGAGAGGACCTCCCCAGCTTGGGTTATAAACCGGCACAGAGCAGATCCTGGACACTTGAGGGATAACACAAGACGTTTTCTAAGAGCCGGGCACCCACGGACACTTTCCACCTTGGGACAGCCCTCTCGGCTGCGTGTCCCTGCCCGGCCACCCCATGGCAGACAGTGTCCCCCTCTGCCCACCAGCCCCTCGACTCCAGAGCCAGCTCGCGGTGACGTCCCCGTCCCCAAAGGCCACCAGCAATCCCTGCACGGCCTCTGCAGACAGGGCCTGGCCACGGCTGAGGAAGGCGAGAGAAGCAAGGCAGAAAAGTTTGCATTCCCGAGCCGGCTGCTCTAGCAGCGACTCTGCGCGCAGGAATTGGCTCCAATTAATCCCCCCTCAGCTTGGCCCGCCCGCTTCATTACCTCCCCTTGATGAGAACCATCAGTGGGGCCTGTATGATTTTGCTAATTAGCCTCACTTCGTTTATCATTTCCATTTTCTCCCAGAGACGCTTGGCTTGCTGGGCGACAGCTTCATCTCCCGCTGAAACAATGCGGCCCCTTCTGTGCCTGTCTCACTTAGCGCTGTCACCGCAGCCATTATGAAATTGGGGTTTCATTTACACACTAATTAAACATTACAGCTTGTTCACAATTACAACATGGGGATGAGGAGGTAACTAATTACTTAAGAAATGAGCTAACATTTATCTCCAATTGCTCCCCCCCAGCCCACTGCCCTCCTCTCCAATCAAGATTAGAAATTGTTGTTCAACGGCGACAGCGCAGCGGGCGCTGCTCTGTGCGCAGCGGCTCCTTCACGGGGCCCTGCGGAGACCCCGGCCCCGGGACCATCCATCAGCCCCTACTTGGAGCCAGGATGACGGGGGGCCAGGGAGATCGCTGTCCCGGCGAGCAGCACGCGCCCAGCGACATCCCGGCTCCATCGGCAGGATGGGTTGTGAAGGGACAGGGCACAGGAGCACGGGAAGGTTGCCTTGGGAAAACACCATTCGTGGTGTCCAGCTGCAAGTGGCTCCAAGTTCCCAGGCAAGCTCTGCCTTCCACCACGGCATCCTCAGGAAAGCCCAGGCAATGGAACAGCCACAGCAGGAGCGGAGCCGGAGGTGCGGGATGTTCCCAGCCTCACTGCCAGCACAATGCAGGAGAGAAACCGAGCTCTTCATCATCCTCCCCATCACCCAGGGATGACCACAGCTCGTCCCTAACGCAAACAAAGCCAGGAGGAGCTTCCCGGCTGTCCAAGAACCAGGTGATGCTCTGGAGACTGAACAGTAGCTGGACACATCCCTGGGTCTTTCCACACAAATTTCCCCTCCCAGACTCTCCGAGGTTGCCTGGGGATGTTTTTCCTTCCCAAGCAGCTAAACATGCCCCCAGAGAGAGATCCTGCTCCCGACCAAAGTGTGCAAGAGAGGAGCCAGGCTGGGGCTGGGGTTAAAACTCGGCTCTGCACGCACGCTGATGGAGACCAGCGTGTCCCCACACTGATGGGCAACTCATCCTGAAGAGATGTTTTCTTCAGGGAGGAATTAACATTTTAAAATGAGACCCATTAGAGTAAATAAAGGAGGCTGTCACTCGGATCAAAAGGCAACATAAAGTGCGGGCTTGGGATACAAATCCGATTAGGGAGATGGGCCCTGCGGGGCAGGCAGGGGCACCGTCCCGCAGGGGATCTGGGTTTGGTGCAGCAAGGCCAGGAACAGAGCAGGAGGACAGAGGGGGCAAACAGGGCACCCCTGCAGCCTCAGGTGAGGAGAAGGGAGAGCAGAGACGGGTGCTGGTGGTCTGGACTGTTCTGGGACAGCAGCCGGGCTGCGTGTTCACCTGCAGGACAGGCTGGTGCTTCCACAGGCTGCGAGGGGCAGCAGGGCCATGCGTGGCCACCTCCGCAGGCGCTGGGAAGCAGCGGTGCTGCTGCAGGTCTTCTGAAACACACAGTGCCCCCCCAAAACGGTCTTAAGCTGTGGAAATGCTCTCAGAAAACCCCTTGTTCAGCACCAGGCAATTAGGGTTCTTTCACAACTCTTAACCCATGATTTTGAGACAAAGAATTTGGCCTTGGCATAATTTGAACTGCTAATTGCTTTCCTGATCCGCAGTCAGAGAACTGAGCTGGAGTCAGTGCACAAAAAAAATCACCTTCCCCGTGTAGCAGAAAATTCAGAGCCGCTCTCCGGGGGGAAGGGGATGCTCTTTCTTTTTCCCCTGAAGCAGCTTAAAAAATAATGATCAGGAAACAGTTAAGCGAAAAGGGGGGTGAACTGGTGGCTTAAAAAAAATAATAAAAAACTCAAACCAATTTATAATATTAGTAACAACTAATTCCCATTTTTTTTATCCTTCCTTTATTTAGCCCAAAAAAAAAAAAAAAAAAAAAAAGAAGAAGAAGGAAAAAAAAAAGAAACCCAGAGCTAAACTACTGACACTGGCTGGGAGCTTAGAACTGCCGCATCAAACAGAGTCCTTGAATCTCCTGAACATAATTGTGCTGCCCTCTAACCTCAACCTTCAATCAGTGCAGTTTAACTATCTCATTTTAGCCTACAGGACACACCCCTCTGCTAACTAGCAGCCATATTCTTCTCATTAGGAGCCTGCTCTGTACCGAAGCACGGAGGCAAATCCGTTGTCTCTCTTTTTCTCTCCCTCTCTGCCTCTCTCAGTTGTTATATATATACTTCTGGAGGGGGAGAACGTGGGGAGAGGGCTTTGCGGGTGCTGGAGATTGCTCAGCTGCCAAACTCCGAGTCCCCCGGGCACGGAAACAGAGCCAAACCAGTTGTTCTCATTTAGCAATAAATGGCAAGCAGGAGGCCGGGGAGGTTGTGGCCCTGCTAACGCGCCAGGCCGGGGCCGAGGGGTTGGGATCCTTTGCAGCACCGCAGCAGCCTGAGCTGGTGCTGCCTGGGCACGCAGGTCCCTTCCTGTGGGGACAAGGCTGAGGGGAAGGAGGCAGGTACAAGGGGACACGCTGCAGGGGATGGTGGCAGGCACGAGGGGACACGCTGCAGGGGATGGTGGCAGGCAGGAGGGGACACGCTGCAGGGCTGGCAAGGGGGCGAGCAGCCACACGGAGTCGGGGTCCTGGCGAGGCTGCAGCAAGGTCTGCACAGAGACATGGCTCTCGGGCCCCGCTGTCACCTCCGCTCTGCCCTGCACGTCATGTTGCAGGGCTGTGTGTAATTAACAGCAAGGGTAATTGCATCAGGAAAGCTTACCAGGGGCTGCCACGTGCTCGCCGTCACTGGAGAGGTCAGAGTTTGTTTTTTCCCGCACTCAAGGATCAGCTCGGATGCACGGGGGAATGACACAGGACAGGCCGGTGGCCGCATGACCAGCCGCTCAGAGCAGCTCAGCTGGCCGGGTCTCTGAGCCACCACCTGGCCAGGGAGGGACAGGAGCCCTCAGGTGCCGAGACCCTGCGAGCACCGCGGGCTCTCTCGCAGGAACGCGGTAGCCCCCTCCGCGCCTGGTTAGTGGTGGTTGCTGTTTTAGAAAAAGAACTCGGAATTGGCTTGAAAACTGGAGAATCTGCTCTGTGAACTGTGTGATGGAGAGACCCCGAAAGCAACCCCAGGGCCCTGCTGGTGCTGGCCTAGCTTCCCCTCCAGCCGTGGAGTCCTGCAGTCAAAGCGCGCTCTGCTACCCAAAATCCCTTCCCAGGCAGCCCCGTTGGGCAGCCAAGCCCAGACACAACTAACCTGCTGCTAGAGCCCCTGCAGATTTCCAGGCAGGAATTTCATCCTCCCAACTTGCTCTCTAACAGGGCAGGATGAGACCTTCTCCCGGCACATCCTCCAGCCTTCGTCACAGGTTCCTGGCTTGGCAGGGCTGAGCCAGGGCAGGAGCTCTCCCGCCGGACCCATCCCAGTGATGAGCCACTAGAGAAGATAATGAGGAGAACAGATCCCCTCTGATCCCAGCACAGTCCCATGGTGGGAACGGGCAGCACTTTAGGCCAACAGAGCTCTCCCCTGCTGCCCAAGGCCTTTGCTCTGGAAATTTTCCCACGTTAGCAACTTGGGAATTGCACAAATTGGCATAAGGACAGGCAGGGAGAAAAACAGAGCCCTGGGCACACCTTGGACAGCTCAGGCCCGTCTTCCTCAGCCGGCAGGTCAGCCAGGCCTTGTCCCCAGATCCTGTGCTGAGTTATACCGGCTATTAACACCCTCCAAGTTCGTTATCTCAAACAGGCCGCTCAGGACACGAGGCAGCGATCCTTAAACCAATTAACGCAACGCTTTGATTTCAGGGGAGAAGGAAGGAGCCGCCAGGCTGCCTTCAAGAGGGGACTGTCAGCGCGGGAGCGAGGAGCGAGTCACGGGTCAGCGCGCGGCGGCGCAGAGGGGCCCGTTAGCTCCGTAACAAGAGGCAGCGGCTGCCGGAGCGGCGCCGGCAGCGCCCTCCTCCGCGTCCCCCGGTGCTCCCGGCCCGGAGGGAAGAGGCACCCGGCGCCGCGGCACTTGCTCAAGGTCCCAGCACTAAGTACAAGGCAGGGAGGCTGGGGAAGGGGCAGCACCGGGTGCACAGCGAGGAGGATGGCAGCGCCTTGGTGCAGGAGGAGGCCGCGGGGCCATTCTCCTCGCTCATCCCCACATGTGGCTCATCCTCGTGCCGTGGCACGGAGGGGCTCCCCTTGGAGCTGCAGCAGCCCAATGGCAATGGGGACAGGGAGACACGGTGGCCCCTGCAGGGACCCAGCACCCACGCGAGGCCGAGCGCAGGGCGTCCTCCTGCCCTCCTTGTTCGCCCACCACCACCCGGGCTCGCCAACCACGGCCTCGTCCAGAGCACAGAACTAACTTTCTCTTTCTTTGCTTTCTCTTTTCTTCCAGGACAACTTCTCCCCAAGTCAAGTCTTTCAGGGGGGGTGGAGAGAGGAGGAAGCCAAAGAGAATCATCTTGCTCGTCAAAGCCTTTAACAACTATTTTTAATATCAGGCAGAGGAGCAGGATTTTGAAATGAAACAGCCAGTGTCGCTTTGATGGGTGAGCTACAGATCTTGAAACAAGGTCCATTCCCTCCTCCTTCACTAACTAACAGCCATATTTCTCTCATTAAAGACAATCTGGCCGTATTTTCAAACTTCTTAACAAGGCGATCACCCTAATTTGAGATTTCTATTATCCATGCTCCTATTACAGCACTCTTTTAAGCAGCTGGCTCTTTTTCTTGCTTTCTTTGCCCGACTTTGTCTCTCCCCTCAAACTGCCATCGGTGGTAATGACGTGCCAGGAAACAAGAGCACCAAGAACCATCTTTTCTTCTTCTTTCGGGTGCTAGGTTGTTGCGGGGGGGTGGTGGAAAAGAGAGAACAAAATATAAAAGCAAACGAAGTTCAGTTATCTCTCATCTGGAGTTTGGTTTTTAATCCGCCCGGGAGCGCAAACGAAGCCAAGGAACCACCTTATCTTTGCTGTCAAACCCCGTCCCTGGAGCCCCCCCAGCTCCGTCCCCTTCCCGAAGGCGCCCGGCCACAGTCCCCCTCCCTGCCCCATTAGTCCCCCGCGCGGGCCCTGCCACACAGCTGCAATCTGCATAATATCACCGGCGGAGGCTGGCAGATCAGCACGGGTCAGGCGCTGACATCTCCAGCACAGTCTATCTCCAAGTGCTAATTTGGCCTGCATTGATCTCTCTTTCTGATTTCTTTGTCATTTACGTCTGCAACGGTTTGACAGGAGATAGAGACAGACAAGGGGGGAGAGAAGAAGCAGGGGGGAAGAAGAGGAGAGAAACAAAGATTGTAGTTACAGATGTCTTTAAAGGGGTAAGAAAAACAGATTAATCCAAGGACTCCTCTGAGGGTCACAGCTTTGAAACATCCTAATTATCCTATTCTTATGAATTCCTGCACAGACTTGGAGGGGGGTCTTGCCAGGGAACTCGGGGGAATGGTAACCTGTTAAACGTCCCCTCGGGCACCGCGCGGACCCTTCCCATGAGGCGGCGCAGGGCCCCGGCACCCCTCATCCGTGCAGCCCTCCCGTGTGCCCCCGGAGCAGCTCTCATTGGGGCAGGAGCTCCACAGGGCTTGGGCAGGAGGCTCCTCCACGCGCTGCCCCTCTGCCCGGCACGGCTGGATGGGGCTCTGCTCAGCAATGCGCGGCCCCCCAAGGATGCTCCTCGCCGTGCCAGGCTCCCCTCCATCACTCCCAGGTGCAGCAGCGGTCTCCAAGCTCCTGGCATCTCCTGGCCACAGCTTCCATGGCCGAGGGTACCAACATCCCAGGAGAGCACTGGAGCAGAACCTGCCTTGTTATCCGCCGAGATGCCAGCGCAGAAGGGTGGCTGTGGGGATGTGCTGCTCTTGTACAACACCGTGAAGTTAAGAGACACTTTCCACAGGGGTCCAGAGCGGAGCAGGACAGACAACCCCGGCTCCTAATTGAGACATTCACGTTCATTAACAAGAAACTCATCCCCACCTCACAGGTAACGGGAGATATGCCACCATTTAGCTCAGTCCAGGACATATCACAGACAGACACCAAGGCACCAAAAGAATCCATGGGGAAATCAAAACGTCACCTGGTGTTTTACATCGCTGCTTCCTACAGAAAAGGCTTTCCAGAAAGTTAATGATCTTCCAAGGCTTCTTACCTAACAAGCATCTTGCTGTGTCTGAGCACGCACCGCGGGGCATGGGAAGAGCTGCTTTCACCAGGGCAGAAGAACAAGAGCTAGGAAACATTTCACCCATCCCAT
The DNA here is from genome assembly GCA_032273925.1 of Rhynchotus rufescens. Taxonomy (NCBI): domain Eukaryota; kingdom Metazoa; phylum Chordata; class Aves; order Tinamiformes; family Tinamidae; genus Rhynchotus; species Rhynchotus rufescens. The sequence goes on from JAVCKT010021888.1 coordinate 10,622, forward strand.
ACAACACGGGTCATGGATCAACTGGGACAAGAGATTTTTCCGCTGCCATGGGATTCAAGGGGTGCAGGGGGGAACATTTTGCAAGGTTCAGCAATGCGACTGGACAAATGGTTTGGCTCCACACAGAGCTTTCCACAGCACAGATCAATTTGGGTCTGCTAGCCCTTGAGATTGAGCCTAGCTGACGTGTATCACAGAGCCTCAGTAAAACAAACCCTCCATCAGGCCCTCCCAGTGCTTCCAGGACGTTAACAGCGCTTAGAATGATAAGAAAAACGTGTCTAAGACGTATGTCACCTGTCACAGGGGATGGGACGGGGACTGGGGCTGCCAAGCGTGCTGCAGACTGCAGCAGGCCTGGAAGGGAGGGAGGGCAGAGCTGCTCCTCTCGCCACGCGAGACAAGCCCCGCTGCTGCTCAGAGCGGGCTGTGGAGAGCACAGAACGAGAAGCAGAGCGCAGACCGCGTGGGACGAGCAGAGCCTGGGAAGAGCCGGGGGACAGTGGAGCTGCCCTGACCCGCGCCCGGGCCAGCCCTGCCTGGCAAACAGCAGCTAAGCCAGAACCCCTGGCAAACCCGCAGCCAGTGCCGCTCGCCACCGGAGAGCCTCCGGTGACAGGGACAAGTGGCTCGTGTCGCGACACGGCGGCTGCTATCCCTGCAGCCTGTCTCACCCTCTCCTCCAAAGGCCACTTCCCCGGGAGCACGAGCTGCTGGCACGGGGCAAGGCGAGAGGCAGCCGGCACCCGTCCGGGCTGAGCGCAGGGTGCCCTGGAGCCCAGCCCCAGCTGGGCCGGGGAGCACCGAGGGGTGAGTGCAGTCAACACAAACACTCAATCATCCTTCCTTTCTTTCTTCGGTGGCTCCTTTGTTAACTGCAGGCACCAGCTGAAAGACCTTGAGTTTCCCATTGTAGCGTGTATCGGAACAGAGCGGCAGTGATCAGAACATACCCCCCGCTGCTCCCGGGGAAAAAGGGAGAGCAGAATCTTTTCTAAAAAGGGTTTACGATTAGAAGAGTGTTCTGTCACTCTGGCGCGCAGTAATCCACTGCGCCACCAAGTCCCTTCAGAGAGATGTCGAAAACTTAAATGACTGAAAGCAAAAGAGCCCTGGCTCAGGTTCCCAGGCAGCCAGACATCCTAATTATCTTTAGATCCACTCCCACATGGAGGGGAGAGAGCACACAAGAGTAAAAAAAAAAAAAAAAAAAGAGAGTAAAAAAAAAGGAAGGAAAAGAAAGGGGAAAAAAAAAAGACTGTCACATTGCTTTTTTCTTTTTTAAAAAGCTTGTCTCTGCTCACTGCTTTTCCAGCTGTGACACCTCTCACGGTAGTTAATTAGAATCATGTCACCACGTTAATGTGCTCTGACTGGACTCTGACAGACGCGCGTCCTCCGCTGGCCACGGCGGCCGGGCTCCCTCCTTCCCTCCCCACAGCACCTTGTGGCACCGCGGCACGCCGGTCCCTTCCCTGCCTGGCGCCGCGCCGGGGTGTCCTGCCTTGCTGCAGCACTCGCGCAACATCCGCTCCACCTGCTCTGGATCCGCCTGACCTTTACCAGCGCTAATTCAAAACGACACTGCTCATTTGATGACATTTCTGTTGATTTTTACTTAAGTCTCTTTTAATTATTTAACCGGGAGTCTTTTCCCCTCTGCCTCAGGCTGCAAGGGAAGGGAAGCCCCTTCGTGGGGAGGCAAGAGTGGCCTCGAGCCAGCGCGGGGCCCTGCTCGCCCTCGGCCCGGGGCTGCCGCGCTGGCTCCCGGCACCAGCATCGCGGTGCCAACAGCACCGGGCCCGGCTAAGGCAGCGGCTGCCCGTGACCTCTGCCGAGACAGTAAGAGCCAAAAATAGGGGCTTTGCCTGCCCTCTTCCCAGCGGGTGACACGTGGGGTTGTCCAGTGCCCAGGGAAGCACTGAGTGGGCAGGAGATGGAGATGGAGGGCAGGCCAGTGCGGAGGGGAACGTCCCCAAGGAGCAGAGCGCGCTTTGCTGCGGGGCACCACGCATGGCCACAGCCTCCGGGATCACCCTGCAGCCGCCTGGAGGCTCCGGGGCTGCGAGGGGCTGCAAAAGGGGGGAGCAAGGAGAGCGGGAGCAGAGGAGGCAGTGGGAAAGGCAGCGAGCCGCGGGCGAGCGCCGCGGCACTTGGCGAGCGTGTCGCCCCGCGCCCGCTCCGCCGGTGTCAGCGCCGTGAGCGCCCTGGCACGGCACGGCACGGGACGGGACGGGGGCCCCGGGCGGCGCTCGCCCGGCTCCCCGCGGCGCTGCCCGCGCCGGCAGTTAATTAGAATCGTGTCACTAAGTAAATGTGCTCTGACTGGCCGCTGACAGCCGCTCACCTCTGACACCGGGGGCCAGGAGACAATCCACATCAAACTACTGCAGTGTGACCCTTTTAACACACACAGTAAACTCACTGCACAGCGAGTTGAAGCTCATTAAAACTGTCTACTCTGCGAGCATCCCATTAACCCCGCTGTTAAAAACACGCAATTCCTCTTCTTCTTTCCGAGGCCTAATTAATGCTCTGGATCTGGAACAATATCACACCCTAACCTCCCGAGATTCCCAATCAGTAAATGAAAAGAGAGCGACGGAGTCGCAGGGATGCGGCTGAGCCGCCTGGGTAGCTCCATGCACGGGCTGCCGACCTGCCCAAACAGGTAGGGCTTTTCCAGGGAAGCATCCCACATGGATACGAGCAACCCTTCTGGTCCCGGAGAAGTCCAGGCTCGCCCTGCACTTGCACGGGGCTGGATGGCAGTGGGGAGAGGCAGCCAGTGGGCGCTTGCTGCTGCATCTGTCACGTTAGTACCAGGAAAGGAAAAAAGCCTGGGAAGAACCGGCACTACTACAGGGTGCCTGTATTTCCCGGTGTGAACCAAAGCCTCGGCCGTGTACTTCAGGTGCACCAGCAAAGCACACAGCCCCACACAACACATTTAAATTCATGAATACCTGTGTGCTTAAGTCTAAACTTAATAAATGGATCAAATTCTGTATGACTGATAGCAGGGTGTACTGCCTAATATCGTGTGTTAAAGACTCAATTCGTGCAGATTACCAGCTGCAAGCACAGAAACGGAGTGGACAACTGGGGACAACTTCAGGGCAGTAACTGCTTCTGCAGACTCGGAAACTTCCTCCTTCTTTCACTATTTTCAGGTCAATAACTGGCTCTTTCAGAGCTGAGAAGCAGCTGAGAAGGTCTGAGAAAAATAAAGGATGTGCCTTTTATCTTTCCCACAATCATCAAAACAGACTAACAAAACTTACACGGGAGAGGATCGGATTTACCACTTGTAAAATCTTGAGAGGGTGTTTTCCAGAAACACTCATTCCACTCACTAAGCACTGTTCTCACTTCTCGTTTCATACATCAGGTGCTTCTGACAAAAAGAAAGTATTCTTAAATTCAATTTTTCTTCTTCATGACGTGTATGTGAGGCAGACATGACTCTCCTAATAAAAATAATTTAAACTACCACTTGGGTTCTTTAACACTGCATTGCAATTTTCATCCAAAAGCAATACTACTCAAATCTTGAGTAATAACTTAATCACCACCTCTTTAATAAGAACTAGCAATATATAATTTTCTAATGTAAGAAATATCTAAAAACTAAGAGCAAAGTCTTATTATGTTATATAATCAATCAAAATAAATGTAGAAAATAGAGGATATTTGATGAATAAAAGAATAATCAGATTTAACACATGCGCAGTGGTAGGCAGAGCTGAACATGTTTTGATGGGTGCAGGTCAGAAAACCTTGACCTTTCTTCAGGGAAATAGGCAAAAAAAAAAAGAAAAAGAACAAAAATAGAATAAAATCAATGATTGAATCCAGGAGCCCTGTTGGCTGATTTAAATGAGAACTAAAACCTGTGTTTTAAATCATTCTGATTTATGTCAATCTCTGCAAGTCCGTGTGGAGACCTCGATGAGAGCACACGGCTGCCTCGGCGGTGCTACGTGAGCAGAAGCTGCTAGCAGGCAAGCTCCTGAAATCCGTGTCCTTCCCGGAAACCTTTCACCAAGGGAACACTCCAGGTTTCAGGTCCCTGAGGGCTCCCCTGTCTCCGAGGTGCAGGTTCGGCATGGCCAAGGCCGGGCAGCAGACTGGAGGCACAGCTGGGAAAAGCAATGGGAATCTCCTTGGAGAGAGCAGGAGGGGAAGGAGGGTGGTGGTGCCGCTGGGAAAGACGTGGATCAAGTGAAGAGGAGCAGCCTGAAGACTTGTCCTCACGGGGAGGTCCCAAGTCCTGACAAAGCATTAGCTCCTCTCCACTAACACCCAACCTAGACCAGTAGCCTATGAACACTGGCCTTTGCTGGAGAGTCCCACGACTCCCTGCAGCTCTTCTTTGGCAAGCAGCATCTCAAACTAACATTTTAAGAACTTCAGTGTGCACATGACAATAAAATGAATAACTTACCTTGGCAAGACTCAACCTTATTTTGCTGAGGGTCAAGAAATGACCAGATAAAAAGAAGTTCCTGACCCCAAGATCCTATAGGCAACAACAGAGTTCACAGACACTTGAAACCACATATGAAGAGAGATGGGAATGAAGGAAGTCCTCCCTTGTCCTCAGTGCCAGATTTGGCCTGGAGGGAACCCTTATAATTGAAATATCAACCCACAGAAAGAAATAAAAGAACAGATTTCACTCCCTTTTGCTTCTTTTTTATCTCTTGAGGACTCCCTGCATTCTCATTCTCTGGAGCAGGATTTTCTCACTTATTCTGCCTGGCACTTATCAACAAGCTGAAATATTGACATTTTTCCCTTTACTTTTCCCTCCTGTGAAACAACTGCATCAGGCCTCCTCTCTTCCAGCCTCAAGGCTGCTTGCACAATGCTTTGGTGACACAAAATATTTTACTAACCCGCAGCAAGATTTGCAGCTTGCCTTCCTGTGGGCAGAGCCAGAGGAAAGCAACACAACCCCTGTTGCTGCTGCATATGCACCGTCCTGTCCTCAGGGGATGTGGCCAAGGCTTCACTCTGTTCCCCCAGAGACTCTCTTTCCAAAGGTGACGTTTCCACTAAGCATCTGGTCTTGACCCTAGAGAAATGCCTGAACTCCCAGGGATTTCAAGCAAAACGAAGGAGAGAGCCGGCGCACGGAGCAGCACCAGTCCTGGAGATGGGCAGCAGGCACCTGGTGACCCAGAGAATTACACAGCGGGTCTGAACACAAAGTGAGATGCAACTGGTCAGAAAGACAGAAAAAAATCCTTGCAATTTGTCGGCAAAAAGAAGTGGCCATCCACTGCACTTTTCATGTCAGGTTTGAAAGGAAACATCCATGTCACATATCCCCGCATAACTGGGCTGGAGATCTGCAACACCTCCTGCCTCCTCCTGGACTCTTCCTCACCCATTCCCAGCTCCCCAGATCCTCTGGATCCTACTGTACCCCAGTATCAGCCACCAAATAGAAGACAGACTGCAACAAAGGTGTCTTACCATAAATAAAACGAGGCACGAAGCATAAAACAAGTCTGCACAGGCCAAGAGTCCCTAAGAACAGCCTCTGCTCCACATGTAGGACACACAGATGACTCCCCTGGTCTCAGCTCGCTCCCCGTGATCCCCCCAACACGGCACATAAGACAAGTCTGCTCCCAGGCAAGGAAGCAAATTTTAATGCTACCTCCGTCAATAATGCAACCAGATCCATAGTTCAAAAGGAGCTTGCTAATTAAAAGCTGGTGAGCTTTAAATAATTCATCTCCTTAACTTGGATTGATTGGAGAGTTTAATGGTTAGAGTCTTGAAACAATATTAAACAGCTTCCTCGAGGCCCAGGTAGCAGGTGACTTTTCCAAGCAAATCTTACCTTCCTGCAAACTTAAATGCTCACAAGTGACAGCAGATAAAGGGCTAGGAGGCAGGGAGAACACCTGGCTGCTGATCTCCAAGGTGAGTGGGTATTTCTCCAATATCCCCGGAGAAAGAAGACGGGCAGGAAAAATGCAGCCCTTTGAGTTATGGCCCTGTGTGCATCCCAGGGGATGTGGGCCAGCTCCCTGGTACCCACATGGAGCTCCTGCCAGTCCCTGCTGCCCAGCTGGGCGCTTCCAGCCTCAGCGTCCCAGGCCAGGTCTCCCTCTTCAAATCACTTTAATCCCTATCATGGAGGGGCTAGGGGAAACATGGAGCTGTGCCAGCGTGCACAGGGGTCACAGCTGTTTACCTCGAAGCAGGCTGTGGGACCATGAAACTCATCACATGTGTGAATGAACCAGAAGACTGTTGAGTTCTCCAGCTGGATCCTGTGTCCTCCCCCTGCAGAGCGAGCTCCCAAACTGCTCTGCCCAGGAGCTGGGACATGTGGGAGCCTCTGTTCCCAGGATAAATGCAGTATCCAAAGCAGTTGGGGTACTGACCTGACAGGGAGCATCCAGCCCAGTCTGGGGCCCCTGCACAGCACTGGGCACAGAGCCCTGGCACTGCTCATGTCCAGCCCAGCCTGAGCACTGGCAAAGAGGGGAGCAGCCCCATAGCAGAGGGATGTGCAGGGGGAGACCGAAAGCAGGACGTGCTTCCCAGACATCACCCACCTGCCCGGGCCGTGGGTGCTGCACGTGTGCTGTGGCACGGGTCTGGGCACACGTTTGTCACATGGGCACTCGGACACAGAGGCCTAGAGAGGAACCACAGCCTGGCACAAAGATGCCAATTCTGGGAGCGACAGGGAAGTGAACAAGCAGCCAGGGATACACGGCCCAACCCAAAGCAGGACACTCGTCCTGCCCACCCTTCCTCCTCACCAGCCAGAGACCCCCGGGGCCTCAGGCTGGGTCTGAGCACCGAGCACACGGGAGCAGAGCCGCGGGGCAGGGCGCCGGGCCGCGTCACTCACCTATCCCGCTGTGAGGCCTCCCTATGTGCTGTAGGTTCAGTCCTTTGTTCATGTCTAAGAGCCCGTTCTTTGGCCAACTCCCCATGGCAAAGCTGTACGCCTGCAAGAGAGAAGCAGAGGGTCAGACCGTCACACAGCTCGCACGCGGACGCGCTTCAAGGGGCGCCCTGCATGCCCGGGCCTGGCTGCACCGCCGGGCACGTGGGGCATCTACAGGTAACACATTCAACACAGATTCACATGGGGCAGGCATGAGATGGGGCTGAGAGCTCGTCCTGGGGCTGCTCCAGCCCTTCCTGCCGCCAGGGCCTCCCTAAGGCCAGGGCAGCAGAAGAGCAGATCCCACAGGCTGAGCAGCACTGGGAGAAGCCCCTCCTGGCCCTGCGGGTGCTGCCCGGGGCCCGCAGCCCGGCCCGTGGCTCGGCAGGGCAGGAGCGCCAGGCAGCACGAGCCACGGGACAAGCACCCCCGGGAGCGGCTGCGCCCCCGTGCTGTGCCCGCACCTCTGCACCAGCCACGCAGCTCCTCCATCCGGAGGCGTTGGGCTTCCCGCCGCACTGGGAAGAGCACGAGGGGCGCGCGGGCCGAGCGCGGCCGGCGCTGGCTCTGCCACCACGAGGGCCACTGTCCCCGGCCGCGCACGGGTCAGTCCAGCCACGCGTCTCCCTCTCCTGCAGTGGGGATCATGGCTGGCCGCGGGCACAGCGCCGCAGGGCGTCACCGCCACCCTCGGTGCTGCAAGGAGAGGCGGGTTGGCAGTGCCTGGGGAGAGGCCACCCGCGGTGCAAAGAGGCCTCCCTTGGGCACTGGGAGCCCACTGGGGTCGGCTGCAGAGCCAGGGAGCTCCTCATGCCACCAAGGGCCACCCAGGGCCACCGCAGCCCTGGGCAGCCCCGCTCGGCGGGAGGTAATTTATTAGGGCCCCACGTAACCATTTACGCCGCTTTGTTACTCCTGCCTTAGCAAAACAGAGGGCGCCACGGATAATTAATAGACAGCATTGCTAATCCTATTGGGAGATGATTAGCAATTAAAACTCCTAATTAAGTCTATGCATAATTCACTGAAATTACACTTTGTGCACACTACAGCGAGGCCTCCTCCGCCTTCCAGAAACGCGTGCCAGGATCTCCATGGCCGGCGAGGCTCCCTGCGGCCCAGTGCCAGGGAGCAGGGGAGCAGGACGGCCCTGGCACCCGTGTGTGGGGTGACGGCCGCGGAGCTCCGCGTGTGGCTCCCTCTCCTGGGCTCCGGCCCACAGAGCAGGGGCGCCTGGAGCAGCACCTCACCCTCCTCCCGCACCTGCAAGGGCATCCCATGAGTAACCAAACCTCAGCTCCAGGTTTAAGCAAACCAGGCTCCCGGTCCCAAGCCCTATACAGGCGGACACACGCGCGGGGTGCCCGAGGAGGGCAGGCAGCCCACGCCACGCGCTCCGGATCGGCGCCGGGCCCTCTTCGCCGTGGCCTTTTGCTTTGCAAACCAAGGTCGTTCGGTACAGCCGCAATACCTGAGCAAACTCGCTAAGCAGCCGCTGCGCAGGCTGCCCTGACCACTGAAGGTCAAGTGTGCACTTATGCATATTCAAAGCTGTCTGCAGGATCGATCGGGTTTTAATTGTTTTTCCTGGGGTTTTGGAAGGAAGTGCCAGGGGCATTGATCAGTCCCAGGCGAGGCCGCTCGCGGAGGCCGTCCCTTTAGCACAAGCAGATGGAGATGCCGGCGCGCAGGGGCAGAAACGCGGAGCTGCCGCGGGAGAAGCGCGCCGGGATGCGCCATGCGCGGCTCGCGCTGGAAAATAAAGCTTTTTAATTAAAATTGGCAATTCTGAGCCGCCTGCCGGCAGCAGCCACACAATCAAGAGAGAGGAGCTTTGCTGTTTAATATTTAAACGCAACGTTTAATCTTTAAACAGGAAAGTTCTTCTTCTGACTGTTAAAGCAAGCCAGAAGCGCCCGGCGCTGCCCGACACGGCAGGGTCACGGCTCTGCCGCCCGCTCCGTCGCCGCCGCCCGCAGCGGGCGCATCCGGGTCCGTGCTTATCCCCTTGGCAAGGCGGGAGAAAATCGGATGCAGCTCCAGTCAATTGAAAGCCAAAGCTTTTAAAAATGCCATGAGACAGTAATCTGTCCCGTCAGTTGCAGCCCAGGCTGCAGGTGCCGCGTTGCTCCTCTCCAGGTACAACATGAAGGGCGACAAGACCCCAAAGCATCTTCTTTATGTCTACCTTCCAACTGATAAAAACGTAGGCATCTTTATAAAAACTATTTCAAAACACTTCTGGGCAAAAATCTGAATGAAAAGCAAACACAGCCAAGCTGAGCTCCTGAAAACTAGCAATATTATTTCTACAAAATCATTTGCAAGCAGCCTGAGCACAATAACTTCCACATATTCACACCAGCTCATAGGAATCTCCCTTTTTTCCCTGCTTTTGTTTGTAATTCTGCGTTTACCTCCCTGCCAAGGCTCCTCTGAAGTCAGATTATTATTAATTATATTTATTTGCTTACACAGTCCCACAGGCATACGCAGCAGTTCGCAGACAAGCACTACCCCGGGTCCCCGAAGCAGGGCTCTCAAATCAAAGGTAAGCAGATGCTCTGGTGATAAATGCGAGCTAACAGCAGCGGGGGATTAGGAAACGTACTGTATTCTCATGCATAAAGGCAGCACCACAGATAACCCACGCCCTGCAAAGGTGCCAGCATGGGAGGCAAGTCCTTAGGTAACCCGTGCCTTGGACAAGCTGCAGAAAACCCCACACGGGGGGAATGGGCAGTGGGGACAAGGTGGGAGCTAGTGGAGCCTGCAGCATAGGGATGTTGGGGGCCAGTGTGCCCCATTTTACCCAGTTTCACCCATCACAGCATCCGGGTTCCAAAATAGAGCACAGAGGGATGAGCTCCCAATCCTGTAGCATCGGGTGCCGATCCTTGCGGGTACATGGAGGCAGGACCAGGAGCTCCCACTGGAACCCCAGTGCCGCACAAACACCCAGCTTGGGAGGCAGGGACTCACCACCAGAGACAGGAGCATCGCCAGGAAGGGCCCGAGCGGCACCTGCGGCCGGGTGCCACAGCCCGGGGCGGCACAGCGGGAATTCAGGCATGGAGCCGTCCCGCCGGCCGAGCCCTGGGAGCAGGCACTTGTTTGGGCTGCACTGTTGCGGTTTACAAGCAGCACGGTTGCAGGGAAGATGGTCCAGGGGGTCAGAAAATTCCCAGAACTGGAACTTGTCAAGCTGATGTATTGATCTAAGTGGACTGAATAATGCTCCATCATTTATTTATGGGGAAGTGCCCGGCACACTTCACAAAATCTGGTGTTTCGCAGTCACGTTACGGTAAGATTTAACATCTTGCACCTTGCAAACAGGGTGTTCGTGCAAAGGTCAGGATGTGCCTGTACCCGGGGAGTGTCACAGCTCCTGCCTGCACTGCCACGTGCTGCCTCGAGCAGCAAGGGCTGTGTGTCACCCCGGGAGGCTGTGGGCTCTGCTAGGACCACGCACAGACCTGGCAGGGCCAGATCAGAGCTTCCCCGGCCTTTCTGCAAGTGTCAATGCAAGGATTTGCACCGTTAAAATCCCAGTTAGAAATTTCCAAAAGGAAAAACAAGGCTGAGAAAAACCTGCTCTCATCAGGACGCAAGCGGCGGTGCAATTTCCGCAGCGGTTCTCCCTGCGGACGCCTTCCCGCGCGGCTCTGGGAGCAGCGGGAGCAGGCCCTGCTCCTCCAGGGATCGGGCCCCCCGCGGATCGGCGCTGACCCCCGTGACATCTTCGCAATGGAGAAAATGACTTTGTGACAGCAAAAGTATCTTCTTCCTCTTGTCATGTCAACTGTGTGCCGTAAATGCCCCAAATAAGCATTTCCCTCCACTCACCTCGTTCAGCTGCCTTCATGATGGGGTGTCAAGGTTTTATATCACTTTGTACGCTGGCAAGAAAAAAAGAGGTCACGTCTACCACTAAGTGGGCTTTGAAACATAGCTCTAAATGCTTTCAGCAAGACCCAATAACCTTAAGTTTCGGGGCAGGGGTTGTCTTAGACGCAGGCTCTGCACAGCACCCAGCCCAGCCGCAAAGCCCTCACCACCCTGTTTTAACTGCGAGCAATCCAAAACCCAGCGCCAGGATGGGAGCTGGGAATTTCTGCTGGTGTTTCTTGCTGTGGAAACCTCCGGATGCTGCCTGAGACAACAGCAAACCCAAAGCCACCGAGGGCCTGTTGCCACGTGTGGTGGCAGTGCGGAGCTGGCATCGGAGCCCGATGCATCCAGGTAAGGACAGGGGACCATCAAGCAGAAGCTCAAACCTGCAGCTGATAGCTCTGCTCCATGTGGAAGGAAGCTCATCCATCCAGATGGGGACACCAAGCCCTTGTCCCAAGCTCCGGTGACATCCGCCGCACGGACACAAGCCCAGCTGGCTGCCGGGAGGCAGGAATTTCGCCCGCTCCACGCAAACCCTGGTATAACTCACCCCTTTTAAGCAGTTTAGTCAGAAGTGCTGCTGCATTCACGGCTTTTCAAGTATTTTTGAATCACTTACAAAAGCAGGATTAAACGATCAGGAATTCCATTTAATAGGACAAATAAAGAAATAACAATCTACTCCATCAGCCCTGCAAAAGGCAGGTTTGATTTAAAAAAAAAAATAAAAAAATAAGTATAAAAGAGGGAGAGAAAAAAGGAAAAGGGGGGTGGAAAAAAAAGGATAATGTGTGTTTACTCAAGCAAAGAAAAAAATATTTAAGTGATGTAGGGGAGAAGATTGCAGTAACTAGTGAAGAATAACATCGTCTGCTTTGCTGTCAAATCACACAAGAATTTCAGTAATAGATTCTCATTCTGACACTCAATTCAATTCGAAGGTGATCCTGCTTTATCCCAACACATCAAATATTAAACACTCGTATTAGCCAGAGTGCCGTCGCCTTTCCCGGCTTAGACGCGGCAGGAAGCTTTTCCCCCTACTTTCCCTCACTCACTATAATATTCTCAATGTTATCTAAACATGCCTTCATACACTGGGGTTCCTTATCAATCCCATTCGGGGAGGGGGGTACTTAAAACGGTATTAGTTGGGGGGGCTTTTATTATTATTATTTCCAAAGCTTTTCAATTTCGTGTGGAAAAAGCTTAGAGAAAAAGGAGGGAGGGGAGGCAGCGGGAGAAGGAGACGGAGCGAGGGAAAGTATAAGAAAGGGAAAAGCAGCCAGCAGCTCTTGTTTGACTGATGCCTTTCAACAAGGGCAGTCTAGCTTGTCAAAGCCCGGGCTCGAGATGAATTGGCATATCTATTCAGCCTGCCTCTGGATGTCATGCAATACAGTTTCATATTCCCAGATAAGGCATGATAAGCAATTGCTGCCCTGACACCGACTCCATCCATCCCTGCCTTGCTGTGCCCGCGCCTGGCTGCGGTGCAGATCGCCGACGCGCCGCTACGGAGAGGGGTTTAATTTGGGCAACGGCGGCAGCACGGGGGCCTCTGCACCGGCCAAGTAGAGCCCCCCAGGCTGCACTAGCCCTGGCACTGATTAATTTTTGCTCGGTGCCCCCTGAGCACCGGGGAGCAGCATTGGGTACCCGAGGAACAAGTTCTGCTCCTGCCACCTGGGGCTGGAGGTGTGGATTAAACACCCGTGCTGATCATCAAGACAAAAGTAGAGGGAGCAAATCCTCTGCCAAGTAGATCTACAGAGAGGAATTTCCCCCTACCTCCCACTCCGGTCCCATTGAAGGTGGGCAACAAGTTTTTATAGGATCTGCAATAGTAGAAATTTGTATTTTCCTCAATTTTGACGTAAGTTCTGACTCGGGCAGCCTCTGGCCGCCCTGGGACGGCACCGGGATCGCGGGTACCCACGGGCGCCTCGCTGACCCCAGCTGCGCCGCCTCGTCCTGCGCAGCCTGGCAAAGGCTTCCATGGAAAACAGCTCTCCTGCATCCCGTGCTGCCAGGGCAGCCTTGGCACACGGGTACCTGCCAGCCCAGCCTGCAACCGCCTCAGTCTGCCCGTAAGCTGCGGGTTACACATCTTTTTGCAACGTACCAGTAAATTAAAGAAACAAAAATACCAATATTCCTGTTTTGGGAGAGGTCAGCACTGACCTGCAAGGCAGAGAGCACATGGGGAGCTGCCAGGCCCTGCCCTGCTCTGGGAACTGCTTTAGAGGTGAGATAACCCCCAGCCCTGGGGACGATGCCCCACAAGGGCAGATGCCCCATGCAAGGGGGACAGCAGCGAGGCGGCAGGTAAGGTTCAGCGATGCCAACCAGCCAGATGTGCTTTCTCCTTAATAAAGCGAGCAGCCCGCGCTGCCACATCTGCGTGCAGGGCGCACGCGGGCCGTGCACACAGCGAAGCCCCGCAAGAGAAACCCCGCCGCGTGTCACTGCTGGTATTGCAGCACTGCCTACAGACGCAGGCCGGGACTGGGGAGCCCTGCACGGGGGGACGGAGAGCCCTTGTCTGAACAACCCACAGCACAAGCACACGAGACCCACTCATGGACCACAATGGGAAACTGAGGCACGTGGTGGTCCCACGCTGCTCCTCCTGCCCAGCCAGCCCTGTGTCCAAGCAGCCTCGGTCCACCCTTCTCCCAGCTTTTCCACAAGTAACACACAGCTATATCAAAACTTTTCTTCTCTTAAATTTTCTTAATTCCTCCTTAGCTGCGTTCCTTCTCCAGGAAGCATTTTGGGGCTCCAAAGCCTCGGCAGCCCTGCTTGGCAAAGGGGAACAGGCCCCGTGAGCCCTGCAGGACCTGCTCATGCTGGGGCTTCCATGACTGACACCCAGTGCTGGGCCTAAGCGCGGGGTGTCCGAGTGCCAAGCGAGGCCTCAGGCCTCACATCTCCCCATGTTTGAACAAGAACCGTCTCCGCCTCGCTCCCAGGCTAAGGATTATCCTGGATAAAATGTTCCCGGGGGCCGTGCGCTCCGAGGCTGGTGACACGTTGGGTTTATGTCTCGGAGGGCTGGGTCCGAGCCCTGTGTTGGGATAGAGGGAAAAGGAAGGCAGAGGTCTGGCTCCCCGGAGGGCTGCGCTGCCGCGAGGAAACCTGCACAGCGCCTCCGCGCTGCGGGCACAGGGAGCCCTTCCCCGGCCTCGGGAAGGCCAGGGAGGCCTGGCCTCACCCAGGCGGGCGAGGAAGCGCCGCTCGCGTTTCCCTCCGCTCTTCCTCAGGGCCCTGGAGTCCACAGGAAGATGCCTCTGGGGTGCTTGAAAAGGCTCCTGTCAGCCCCGGTCCAGGAGCCTGGGCAGCAGTAAAGCTGGCCCCAGCACGAGCCGAGCCGCCGGACTCCTCTTCCCCACCATGGATGTCACTGGAGGCTGCAACACCCGAGGGGAGCCGCAACTCTGCCACGCTACGTGAATCCGGATAACAGCACCCACTGACACCCACTCCTTCCCCCATGGATGCTTCTCAGGCCACCAGCAGTGCCCGTGAGCCTGCCCATGCTCTGCGCCCCCAGCATCCCCGCCGGGATCCAGCCCCGGGCCTTTCCACGCCAAAGCCGGCCCCGGGCTCGCTGTCAAAAGCCTCCATCCTTCCTCCAGGAGGGTATTTTTCCCCCTCGATTTCTATTTTTACACACACACACGCTCGTCTCTCCCTCGCCCGCGGTTTAATTTCCGTGTGAGAGGGAAGCAGGTGCCCGCGTTCCCGTGAGCTCTCCCTTCTCTAGGTTTTTTTTCCCTTCTTGGATCCTGCCCCATTAGTTTAGTGCCCAGCCATCTGCGACGTCTCCTGTAATGCTGTCCCCCTTGTGTACCAGGGAGCTTTTCCATTAGCGCCTTTAATATTCTGACACCTTAGCACAGGCTGCTATTACATTCAAACACTGATCGCCCTGTGAAATTACATCGCAGGGCTTGCTAAAATGGAATTGTGTATAATCAGGCTCCTCCATGCACTGTCAGTCCCATCACAAATACAACGTAAAGCAGGCTTATGGATGGGCTTAGCAGCTGCTACAAGTGTATTTTTTTTAATAGATGAAGTATCCCTTATTTAAAGCATTTCCTTAAGAAAAAAAAAAAGAAAAAAAACAGTGAAAGACAAATCAACAGCTGCTGCACTGTTAGCCCTACCACCGGTCTCTTAAAAACGTGTTATTTACTAAGGTGGCTATCTGTTTATCTATAACTATATCAAACAGAGAAGGAGGGCGAGATAAAGATAGTTAAACAGACAGCCGCGGAGATATCTGCCACCGGGAAATAATAGCTAAATAAAAAGCACCATTATTTACTCCGGAGAGGGGAGGAGGGAAACGCAGCGTTCTCCTGCTGCTGCTGCACAGGGATTTGCACATGACGGGACTGCTGCCCGCATGGGAAATGCCCCTGGGCGGCCCAAATCCCGCGGTGCCCACGGGCCACTCGCCCTGTGCATGGGAGGAGGTGGTTTTGGCTCTGCCTCGCCGTGCCCAAGGGATTGGATGCCCATTTTTTCTTTATTTTCCCATCTAAGGAATTGAGGGTTTAGGACAAAGATATCTCAGGTGGTTGCAGGAAGCGGCAGGGACAAGGACGGTGCACCAGGGCAGTGAGCTCTGCAGCTCCTCAGTGCTCTCCGGGTGCAAAACGCTGCCCCTTGCCCTAGAGCTTATTCCGTCTGCCTGCTGCTAACTTGGAGGGTATGTTGCCAAAAGGGACACCTCCAAGAAGCACCCATGGGAATGACGGGATCACAGCTCGTTTCTACACACCTTGAGAGTCAGTCCGGATGGAACATGTTGGAGCTACATGGAGCACCTCTATGGGAGCCATCCTCCCTCCCAGCACGGCCCCATGTCCCTGTAACAAGCTGGGAAAGAGAGCACCCACCCCACAAAAACACCAACACTTCAGCATTGTATGACATCCTAAATCACAATGGAAAACCAAAATATCCTATCATTCCACTGCACTGCAACAGTTCCACTTGGGAAGCACAAAAGTAAACCCTCCGAGGGCAACACATCCCCTCCAAAGGAGTAATCCCTTCCTCAGTGAAACATTGACATGACATTTTGACTCCTTTTCTTTCCAGTGCAGAACAAAGCCATTTATCCACAGTGGACATGCTACTCTTGCAGCTAATGCAGCATTGCAAGCGTCTCCGTACCTGGCGCTACGAACATTTTGGGAAGGGATGTTTCCAGAGGCGGTTCAGTTGCTGCTCACAGACATCCAGAAGGGTGAAGATGGGACTATGGACGGTGGAGGGACATGTCATGAAGGGAACGGCTTGGCGAGGTGCTGTACAGCTGCACATTCGTTCACACTGCAGGTGCTTCTGTTTGTTGGTCACCCCCTGGCACTTGGAAGGGCACAAGCTTGCATGGTGCCAGTGAGGCAGGGAAACTGGGAGACACCTCAGTGCCATAACCTGTCCTTGCAAGCCCTGCTGCGAGGGATAGAAAAGAAATAATCCTGCAGGAATACTTGCCTGCACCTCCTAGCACATCTCTCCTTGTGCTCTCATCCTTCAGCTCCTTCAGGTCATGTCCTGCCTTCCTGGGAAAGGTCCACAGCCTTCTCCAAGCCCCCCTTCTGCTGCAATGCTGAGGATCTGGCCTACACAGGACAGACCATAGGCCAAGGAAAGACACGTCATGCTCCCTCTCCTCTTCCCACACAGCAGACTCTTTGGGCAAACATTCCTTTTTTTTTTTTTTCCCTTCTTATTTGGCATGGCACCCTGTCCAAAAGAGCTCTGATGCTCTTTACGCCTCTGGGTGTTACTGCTCTGCAAGAAGTGAATAAAATAAGAGTTTCTCAGCCTTCCCTCAGGCTTCAAACCCGCTCAGAAGGGAGGCAGCCAGAAGAGCAAGAGAATGGCAGGTGAATACAATGCACAAGGCAGCAGGGAAAAGATCAATAAAGATTAGGAGGGCAGCGGCCGTGTCCCTTGCCCATGTCAGAGGATCTCAGGGCTGCAGCGAGGGAACACCACGGCAAGCTAACAAGGCACTGCTGTGGGGACGATACCTGTCTAATCAAAGGTAGAGTTTACACTGGATCATCTAAGCAGCGGCTCTTCCTCGGGATTGTTGACTCAGGTCAGGGTTAAGACGGGGGAGGTTAAAGCAGAGACCCCTCTAAGAGCTCTGATGGATGCGAACACCAGAGGAGCGGGCGACGTGACCGGGCCCCATCGGCACGGCCAGCTGGGGCGGCAGGAGACAGACCCGTGGCGCCCGGCTCGGCATGGAAGGGCAAACAGAACGAGCCGGGCCAGGGGCTGGGCCACACGCTGCAGAAGGACGGATCTGAAGAGAGGTCACGAAAGCAGAGATTAGCAGGACTGGGGACAAGGGTGCGGCCAGAGGGGGTTCCTGGGGGGACTGCAGCGCTGGTGGCAGGGCAGGACGCACTGCAGGGACACGAACTGCCCTGCTGGATTCAACACCGCAGCCGGCCCTTCCCTGCCAGCCCTGCGGGGAAACGCTACGGAGCCCTGCTGCTGCTGGAGGGTCTGAGGAGAGCTGCGGGTCCCAGCGACTTACTAGTGCGGGTGGAAGAGGGAGGCCCCCGCAGAGGCCCGCAAAGCCAGCAACGAGCCAGGGGCTTGCAAGGTGCCCAGCGCCTTTCCACTCATCTCGTTAGGTCTCCGTCACCAGGTCTGCGCTACAGAAACACTACTTGGCCCCGTGAGAGCTCAACCTTTCCCACTTGCACCACTTCAGATTTTACCTTGCAGCAGCTTTTTCGCCAGGCTCAGCAGAGTCTGCCCTGCAGCAGCAGGTTCCCCTCAGCAAGCAGCAACGATGCCCTCACACAAACACCCGCACGCGGCAAGCGCGGCAGCACCCGAGCACCCTGCTCCCGTGCTCGGCACCGCATCCAGGCTGCAAAGCGCGAGCAGGAGGGCAGGGAGCAGGGGCGCGGGGCGGCAGGACCCGGCGGAGCAGCCGGATCCCTCTGCGACACGCGGCTGCCACCCCGGGGGGCTGGCAAACGGGCTCCCCGCCAGCCGGCTCCGAGCGCTGGGAGCCGGCGCTGCGCGTGTTACGCTCGAGCTGATGGCGGGTGTTAAATTCAATGCCTGCAGTATCGATCTCCTCGCACACGCAGGACTTTGTTAGAGGGTTAGCCATGAACCGAGATCAAAGGGAGGTTAACTCGTTTCTCCTAAGCGGTAAAGCAGATCTCCGGCAGAACGGGGCTCCGGGCCTGCTCCGCAGAGGATGCTCCGTGCGTGTTGTTACCTACCGGGTCGGATAAAGCCACAAAGGCGCCGCAGAGCAGGCAGATAAAACGATCCCGGCAGCTTCTCCAGACCCCAGGGCTATTCCAAGGGCCTTGGACCCTCCTGTCCCCTGCTCTTCTATCACAGCAAAAGAGGGGACCAGAGCTCTGCCAGCTGCGCCCCAAGCAACAGGCTGCAGCTGAGGGGCTGCTGAGCGCAGAGGATCCCCCCTCAAGGGGAATCAGGGTGTTTGGGAGCAACAGGGACCAGGGAAGCAGCCTTCCAACCAAGAGCCTGCTCCGGCTGACACCCTGCTCGGCTCCTTGGCCGGGAGCAGGCACCGCAGTCGGCTCCATTCCAACCTGTGCAGCTCCCCTTGCCTGCACTTTGTTTTACTCTCTGCTTTCCCTGCCCCACGTCAAGTACTTTGGTAGTGGTAATGCCGTCAGCAGCAGCTTTTACCACAGCAGTAAGAGTTGATTTAAGTGCACAATAAGACTGTGCTAATGGGGATCCGGCTTTACCTTTCTGTTTTTAAGGGGGGAGAGGCAGGAGAAGTATAGGAGACAAAGTGGAATAGTTATCATTGGTATTAATGAAAGCCCAGAGGCCCTGTGCAAGAAGCATCCATTTCAGCCGAACATCTGCCACCAATAAAAGATAAAATTTGAGGAGTAGCTGAGGTGCTCAGCCTGGATTACAGCAGCTTCCCGCGGGCTCCGCGGCGGCTTCCCTGGGGCTTCAGCACCCAGGTCACTCCAACAACAGGACTTTGGTTCCCAAGCCACGCTGGCACGAGCCCCTCTCCCCTTCCCCTGTTCACAGCTGCTTAGAGCACGGCTCAGCTTGCCAAAGCACACGTTATTCTGCAGCTGGACTCCATGGAGCCCCATGAGAGCCCATTCTGGGGGTGAATCCTTCAGCGGGAGCTTTATCCCCATGCACTTGAAGTCCCATTTAAATGGGGTCCTCCACAAAGATCTACCCATTCTGCTCCATGCCAAACCCCCCAACGCTCCCCCAGCAGCGGGTTTGTTTTTAAGGGAAAGGTCCATGCCCAAGTGCCCAGGGACTATCTGCTCAGTGCCCAGCATACCAAGTGCTGAAGATTTCACTTAAACTCTCAGCATCTGTGTGTCTCAACTAAATTAAGCTATTTGCTATAAAAGAGCACAATGACAGTAATGGAATAATAACAGCATTAATAAAACACAACAATCCTCGAATGAGAAGCGGACGCATCAGATAGCTTCAACCAAGAGAAAGAGGCTATTTTGAAATCACACACAAAAACCATCTGGGGGTGGAGAAAACCAACAAAAGCTCTGGAACTCAGAGGTCAGACTGAAATTATGTTTTTAACCTCAAAAGAAAGATGCTTGCCAGAGCCTTCCCAGCCACAGGGCTCCCACACCAGCTGGATGCGAATTTCCACAGCTCCCTGCAAAACAAGGGCTTAGGATGGGAATGCTGGACGTTTCTGGGAGGTGCTCTGGCTCTGCGGATGGGGTGGATGGGACACTTAAAAAAAAAAAAAATAAATAAAGCTAGTCAAGAAAGGCCCATGTGAAAGAGCAATGGGTCCCTAAGCATCAGAGGGTTTTTCACACGGCTGCTCAGACAGAGGCACTGGCGCCCGGGGCTACGCGCCCGCCCCAGCCCAGCGAGCGAGGCAGGGCCAGATGCCTGCGTGCCGTTATGCAAACATCCAGATGTCTCAAGCTCACTTGCCCTGCCGGGCCCTTCCAGGCTGGAAAACTCCCCTTCGCTTCGTTCACAAACTCCTTCCCTCGTTTCGGATGGGGTTCAGAGCAAAGGGAGCCCCTGCAGCTCCACAGTGACCCCGTCTCGCAGTGCCAAAGCAACCCCCGGGACCTGCAGTGCGACGGGGCCGGGTACCACCGTCTTGGCTGTAGCTCTGGGAGACCCTCTCCCTTCACCAGCCCCCTTTCCAAAGCAGACAAAGCAACTTAGCACTTACGATGAGAGCAACAAATGCACACGAAGCAGCTCCCACGGGCTCTCTGAGCTCTCGCAGCAGCCCCATCCTGCGCAGGCACCCTCTGCAGCACCAGGGTGCCCAGCAACCCCCCGAAAGAGGCAGAGCTAGGGGAGCAGCAGGGAGGCACCCTGCACACAGGGCCATAAAACACCTCCCTTCTCATCCCCACACAGAGAATTTAAACTTGGATGATTTGGTTCCTACCAACACGTCCAGCTGATCCATGAGAGCTGTTTCCAGCTTCCACCTTTCTCGATTCCTATGGAGAATAAGCCAAAGCAGCTGTTGCCCGACATCTGAACAGGCTGCAAGTTTCTTTGTTTTCATTACAATTTCCGCTCCACTATTTATTTATTTATTTTTTCTTAAGCCATTTCTGCTGTGCCCCCCGGAGGTGCTCCTGTGATTGAATGAAACACGACCCCAGGCTCCAATAAGTGTATTTCAATTACATCTGTCAGCATGTAACAATGTAATGATATATCATGTGATATTAAATCCATGGTAATCATATCAGCGATTTTTTTAATAGTGCACTAATCACATTATTACATCTCAATAATTAACAACAGAAGGCCTAAAAACCTGCCTACAAAGGAGGAAACTCTGTGGGTCCCCCATTCTTGCCTGGGAGAGGCCCAGAGCCGAGCAGGACAGCAGGGCGATGCCAGGCAGGTGCCACACGATGAGCAGCAAACCCACACCACTGCCAGGGTGCAGGAGCTCCGCACCAACACCCTGCTCGGAACAGCCAGGAATGCCCTTTCCCAACCCCAGACGGATGGGAAGTGGATATCTTGGAGGCAGAACCACCCATTTGGTCCATCCCATCTTGCCCACCATTGCTCCTTTCTTCCCTGCTGCCTTTTAGGCTTCCAGCTTTTCTCCACCAAAGCAATCCCTCTGCCCCAGAATGTGTCCTGCAAAGCTTGCTCGCTGCACAAAGCACGGCCTGCCTGCTCTGGGGCCCAGAAATACGTGGTGTCCTGCAGGGAGGTACCAGTCCGACCAATGCTTCCTTCCCAGGCTGCAGCATCTCCCCTTGCACCACCCAGGCAAAGCTGACAGAGCCTCATGGAGACACTGACAGAGCCTCATGGAGACACTGCAAAGCTCAAGGTCACTATGGCTTTCGCAGCATTAAAAAAAGAAAAAAAAAACAAAAGTCTCAGCTTAAAAGTGAAAAATGGCAAGATCCTCTGGAGAAATAGGAATGCTCTTGGTCTCAACTCCTCACCAAGCTCTCATGTTCTCCACCTGGAGCAAACTGGGCCTGGACTCTGCAGTACTGACCTACGCGAGATTTTGGAGCCTTGAATGTGGAGGGGCTCTGAGTTATCCACACAGATTTTGTGCGAGGAGGCTGCTCTCTGAAGCTCCCAGCTGGGATTTACTCCCCACGTGTGGACCTCCTTCCTGACCTCACCCGCAAGGGGGGTCACTCCTGATCCAAGCGGCTTCCCACAGCAGAAAAGCAGCGATCCCGGGAGGGCCTCCTCAGACCAGCACCCTAAGGTCTGCAGAGCCAGACGTAAGGCGGCTGAACCCTCGTCCTACCTTCCCGTGCCCCTGTGTGTGGTGTGCAGTGGGGCAGGACGGGACAGGGGGCAGAGCTGTGGGGACCTGGGGGCACCATTCCCAGCTGTGCCAGAGCTCCCACGCTTTCTTCCAGGTGCAGCCTGGTCCATCTAGCAGTTTCCACATCACAGGCTGATCTGGAGAGAGCCTCATTAGCTGCCCTAAAGTTCCAGCCAAGCACTTAGCTCTTAAAGGCAGGATTTAAGGAATATTTGACTGATCATTTCTCTCCTCATTTAGTTTAGCTGCTCTGAACCAATTCAACCTGGGAAGCTGGAATAGTGAGGACAGGTGGAAACGGGTGCAGGCAGTCGCACTGTGCACCACACACAGCTTCCCAGTGCCCATTCCAGCTCTTCCCAAAGGTCTGATCCTAACCCAGCCCGATCCGCACAACCTCCCAGCAGCCACAAGTGCCCATGGAGCACTTCCTACCCATGCCATGCGGGATGACTCCCAGCATCCGAGTCCCAGAAGAGCTTTGTTCCCCTTCCCTCTGCCCCCATCACGCCCTGACCACGGTTCTAACGCAAACTTGCTGCCTCTGGCTCGCGTTTTGCCACCACCACAGCCCCTTCCCTGTGCCTGTGTGGCCCATGCGCATACCTCTGTCCTCTTCCACTTTCCAGCTCCTTGGTCCCCATGGCTGTGAGATCCGTGGGCCAGGTCCCAGCTTGCCCGGTCAAAATGCAGCCCTAGGGCACCCTGTTCCCTCCCCTTGGGCATGGGAGCCAGCAGAGAGACCATGGGGGCACCCTGGGGAGCTCGAGGGCTCAGTGGGAGCCAGCACAGAGAGCCCCTACTCATCATTTTGGGGGCAGCTGGTGGGACCGACGCACACCTTGCTCCCCAAGCCTGTGCAGCGTGACCTTCCCGCCCTCCCCCCTCCCGTCCTTTTTCTCTCTTTTTTTTTAATTTTGCCTCCGAAGCCGCGATCCTTTAAAGATGTGCACGTCTCATTAGCTCTACCTTGACAATCATTACCGCTCCCGCAAAGGCAGGAGGGGAGCTCAGCCCGAGCGTGGGAGAGTCCATTACCTTGCAGTTAAAGGGACATTGACAACTCTGGTGGCTCCTGCAATTCAATCCCTCCTTCCGAGCAGGGGCTCCCTCGCAGGCTGCTATCCCGGAGCAGCAGCCCTCTGGACAAGCAGCTGCTCTCGCAGGGAGCCGGCCGCTCTGTGCCCTCCGCAAACACGGAGCGACGGGCACCTTGCAGCCCCAGCGCCCAGGGCCGGGGAGCCTTCGTGCCTCAGTTCATTAAGTGCACGGTCCCTGGTGCCCCCAAAGGCCACTGTGGCAGCAGGCAGCTAACCCGGGGGTCACTGCTGGCACTGCAGGAGGCACGGCCAGCTAAGGACTACCAGGAGGCCACTCGTGAAGCACTGCAGGGCTGCAGCACACCCACACTTACCGGCTCTGGCCCTAGCTGGCTCGGCAGGGTGCAGCTTGGCCCACACACCCCCAAAGAGGCACGTGTAAGCATGATGCAAGGGCTGCACCAAGGCATCCCGGGGGGAACGTGCAGGAGGCGATCCCAGGACAGCACATCCCAAGATAAGGATGCTGCTCCGCACCTTTTGCTCTTGCTTATCCTGGGAACTGCTGCTCCCCTGCTCAGCTCTCCCCAGGACCCTCTTTGCTCCTCAAGCTTGCAGATCATGGGGAAACATCATGTCCCACCAGGGCAGGATCCCCCTCCCGGACTGTTTCACTCGTGAGACTTCGGGGCAAAGACCCCAATGCAACTTGATCAAACACCCCCTGCCTTCTTCCATCCCCTGGGGCTGGGAATGCCAGTACAGAGCAAGGCGCAGCCTCAGAGAGATGACTCCTACTTTCCTTGTGCCTTGCAGGCCAGGAGCTCTGCTGCAGCCAAGCTGCCTCCCGCTGCTCTCCGCAAAGCCACGGCAGGGGACGGCAACGCGGGCCTCGCTTCCGAGCCACCTTCCAAGCGAGGATCCTACCTCCACACGAGGCTGTCCAAGAACTTGACAGGACTCCCTTTGAAAAAGCTGCTCAAAGAAATGATCTCTTTAAGTGCAATGGGAGATATTTGTCTCTGATTTACCCTTGGCTTTTTGCTCTGGTTCAGGTAGGAGCGGTGTGGGACGGCTGGCAGATCTGAGAGCATGGCACGCCCCAGCGGGCAAAGCGAGCAGTGCGGAGGAAGGCGCGAGTCAGTTTGGAGTGCTCCCCATTTATCAAACTCACGCAGCCCGCCAGCAGAGCGAGTCTTTCTATCATTACAGCTCTCAAAATCCGATTCATACCACTAATCCTGCCTTCATTCTCCCAGATTAATAACATCTCTTTCAACCTTCACAGTGTGATAAATAGACAAAGAGAGAACAAAAGGAGAAACAGAAGTGAGAGAAAGAGCCAGAGCAACTCCACATAATAAAGAGAATCAAGAAAGGGGAAAGGGAAAAAAAAGGGAAAAGAAAAGGAAAGAAAGAAGCCAGCACACTTGACTCTGCCATTTACTTTAGCAGATTCTCCCCAAGAGCTCCCTGCGATCTTTAAAGAATGTAAAACATTGCTCAAAGAAAAGCCTCGTTAGCAACTCTGACCAGCCCAGGTTTGCTGGAAATCTTTTCACTTCCAGCCTCAGCTGAGGTCAGGAGCAAAAACGAGTTTGTTGGTTTCTCATCCCGCCCGTGCCCACGCTCGGGCAGCGACAAAGGCTCCCGCACTCCCTGCTGCACTGCAAGCGTTTCGCAGGGAGGCAATGGGGAGGCAATGGGGAGGCAATGGGGAGGCAATAGGGAGGCAGGGCCGGGGGCTGCTCTAGGTGGGTCCCAACTGCCTGGCAAGACCCGATGAGCTGCCCAAGCAGCCAGGCAGCACCTCTGTGCCCTGGTTTGTGCACTGGTACAAGGACACATCTTCACAGCCTGCTCTGCCAGCCACCGAGCGATGGCTTCCGTCCTGCCAGGGTGAAGTAGGGTGAACTCCACCATAGCCTTGCCTCGCACCAACCAGAGTGTGTGTCCCACCAGGCAGAGCCGAGTTTGGGGCAGCCAAACCAGCCACGTACCTCTGGCAAGGTGGAGGCACCCACGGAGGGATCCTGCACCTCTGCCTGCCACAGTTCCCAGTTGTGCCTGCTCCCAGTGCCAAGCAACAGGGCAACAGGGACTCACCGACCAGCCCTCCCTGGCACAGGCACGTTCAGAAACAACCAAGCTCTGCTGAAAGCTCCTTCTGGAGGGCCCTGGAGGACAACCCTGCAGGCTCTAGGCCTTTTTCACTTTGCCATGCCATACTGCCACGCCATCTCTAAATTATGTCAATAATTAAATGTTTATGGGCATACTTTTCCCATATTGTTTCCAGACTTGCCTGTTTTTTTGTTCCAGTGCTCGACTTGCCTGGCCTCAGTCTTTCCCTAAGAAGAGCACCTGCAAAATGTTTCCAGAGCACCTCTGCTCCCACCCCCAGCAACGAAAAGCTCCCTTCAAATCCCAGCACCTCAGACTCCAGGCTCTGGGCACATTCCCCTTGGATGGGCTCCGCACACGGAATAACCACACTCCAAGGACACGGGGCAGAGTGCAGGAATCCTGCCCAGGACAGTGCTCTACCATGGTTCATCTTTCACAGCCCCTGTGCAGAGGCTCTGCTAGGAAATTTTTTTCCCCTTTTCTTTTAAACTGTTCCATATTACTCCAGGCTTTGAAGTACAGAGAAAAGCAACACTCAATGTGCCTTTTTTTTTTTTTTTAAAGCTACCTTTATCATAGCAAATCTTTTCCTTCGCCGCTGTGTCGCTGGAGATAGATATCAGGCAAAAAGAAAGTCTCCTCTTCTAACAATGGATTTCCCTTCCCTTCTGAACTTCAAATAGAAAACTCTTATCTACAGCCACAGTTGACCAGAAGAAGAAAAGAAAAGAAAACAGACACATGAACAGAACCCAAGCTCTCTTTTTATTTACTCAAAAAGGCTGCGCTGGGTTCTTCACGGAGAGATGCTCAGAACATGTTTATAGCACATATTTACTCACTTCACTAGCTATCCCACCACCATGAAAACACACTTTCTTTTCTTCCAGAATGACTCTCCTGTGCTCCATGTACCTTCTGCATTTTTTCCCTTTTTTAATTTAGCAAGCTCCATGAACCAGGGTCTTCCAGAACAACAAAGCCCACACCTAAAGCTGGGGACAGCAAGAGCTCTTAAAACTCAGGGAAGAGTTGCAGCAGTAGCCCAGGCTCAAGGTAAAGCATCACCTCCATATAATATGGACTCTTCAAACTGACAGCATGGCTTGCAGGTCAGACCTTGCTGGCTGTGCGCACACAACATGTCACACAGGCTGGAATGGGACCATTCTGCTCTGGCTGTCCATGACCTACCCGCACCCATGTGCTGCACAGCATCACACATGGCTGGTACCACCAGCCAGCAGCTCCACTTTGCATCTAAGATATCTCCCCAAAGGTGACAGCCTGGCCCTCCTACCGTGGAGGAGGGCTTCATCATTACCTCCGCAGGGGCAGGCTCTTGAACCAAACGCACACACAAATATCTCATGGATGCACCTGATTCTTCACAGACCTCCTCTGCCTTTGATGAGAGTCACTCTAAGGAGAAACATATATTGTCATGACATTTTATTCCACAACACACAGCAAGAAACCAAAAGAAGCAGATACGACTGTTTCTCCAGCTTCCCAGCAGTCCTGCCTGATGACCAGTGCTTGAAATCTTCTCACTTTCAGCCTTGATAGAGCTGGTAACGTAAGTGCTGGGGGCTTGGATTCACAGCCCTTGAGCACCTTCTGGACTGGCCGTGAAGCTCCCAGGCCCCCTTACCTCTCAAACCTACTCACTGCCTCGAGCAGAGGTGCAAACTTATTCTCAAGAGGCTGCCTGCAGACAAGCTGTCTTCCCCACAGCCCACAGCATGATGGCATTGCCAGAGACAGCCCACGAGAGGAAATCCAGCTCAAGAACTTCTGTGGGATCAGGAGCCAGAGTCCCACGTCATTTGGGACAGAAAGGGATAGAAATTTTCCAAGTCCTTTTTCATTAGAAATAAAAAGTCTCCACAGTCAAAAGCAAAATCTCATTCTTGTTAGTATGGCCAAAGTCAAGGGGAGAACAAACTCCCACCAGAGACACAGCCAGGGCCCCTCTGCATCACTCATGGGTACAATACGCAAGTCCAGCCTCTATCTGATTCAGATCAAGCAGCTCAAGAGCAGACTCAGCTGCTTCCCAAGTGCCTGCCCTAATAAGCAGCCGGCTATGGCTTGCTCTGCAAACTGCTTCCTCTTCACATCCCACCTTATTTTTTTTCCAAAGATGTTGAAAGCCCTTTGTCTTTCTCCAGCATGGATGGTCCCCTTCCCTTCCAACATCCACAGAGCAAAAAATCCCCAAGCCCTGCTCTTTCCCCAGTAATACTCCTGCATATTTTCCAAAACTATCCAGCTTCAAAGCTGCACCAGCCCAGGACAGCCCGTCTCACAGCCCAGCTGTCCACCAGGTCTCCCCATGGTCCCCCAGATCTTCCAGGCAGCAGCACCCTTCCCTTCACGTTGAACTGCACAAAAGCCCCCACTGCTTTTCCCTTGGGGCACTCCCAGCTTGCCAAAGGCTCCTCCCTGCAGAGTTACAATGGGAAGATCCATCAGACAAAGCACCTTCTCTTCAAGCTGCCTGGTGACAGATGTTCAGCCAACAGGAGCGGTGGGATTGGCGGAGCACCGCAGAAGTGCTTTATAATTCCTGCTCCTCTCCTCCTTCCTCAATGTCTCCCGGGAGAGACGCGATGCGATGATGGACGGTGACATAACTGACTGTTCCCAATCAAGGTAATGTAAGTAATGACAGCTGACGTGATTCCTGGAACGTGCTGCTGGCCTCCGAGGCCGCCTTGCCTACGCATGCAGCACCACCACGGCACGGGATGGGAGAGGAGATTGGAGCCTGGAGGCTGCTCTGGAGGGGTGGAAGAGCCCCAAGAGCAGAGCCTGGCTTCCAGCTGGCTGCAAGAAACTCACCACCTGAGCCAGCAAAGGGAGATGAGGAGAGGTGTGCGAGCTGGGAGCCAACTCCTGGCACTGCAGAATCCCCTTCCAGCGCTACACAGGACTGCAGTGCTCTCTCTCGTCTTGGGAAGTGGCTTGCTGGGGTCTTCCCTGGCCACTCAAGGTTCACCAAGGCTTTTACTGCTCTGCTCCTAACTGCCACGATCAGTGAATATCTGGAAAAGGAAGCATCCAGTCAATAACCTGGAGCTCACTGAAAACTCCCTTCTTTCCAGGCATCCACAGCATCCGACCCCTGAGCAGAGGGGCTCCAGCAGCCCCAGGACACAGGTATGGGTGCACGTGGCCTCACAAAGAGAAAAGACCACACAGGCTCGCAGCTGAATCCTTCTTACAGAGTCTCAAAATTAGTAGACAAATTTAACATGCGGAGAAGCAACCGATTAATAACCCAGCATTGACTTAAGAAGACCTTGAATAATACATAGTGCTTGTACATGGAAGGGGAAGAAGTCAAGTCCTTCTGCTTGTCGAGCGCATCCTGCCTTCCAAGCAGCGCCGCTCGGGAGGAGAGCTCCCCACCAGCCAGCCCCACTTTGGAGCAGCTCCTCAGAAACGCTTCTCTCTAAGGCAAAACTTAGCGAAAAATTAGACCGGCACTTGGACAATTAAAACACCGTGTTGTTTTGAATTATAATTTGTAATTAGCACTGGCTGTTAATAAGCCTCTCCTCCGCAGTGGCGAAGGCAAAGGAGAGGCTGGCAGCCCCCGGCGAGGCGCTGTGCTGCGGGGTGAGCACGGGGGCACGTGCCCTGCGTTGGCCACGTCAGCAAGGCAATGGAAGAGCCTTTCCACTGGCCTGTCCTCCACTTGCCTACACTGTAGGTAACACAACCACACTGAGGAAAAGTCAGGTACAAGTAGACAAAAATATAGACAGAAGATCAGCTGCTGGCTCCCTGGGCACTGCTGTGCCAGGAGATGAAGTTACGAAGAGGCTATTCCCTTCTACAGCTTCTGCTCTTCATGTTTTTGGAATGGAATGGAAGTCACATTAGGGTCCCTACGTGGTGCTGAACACTTTGCTAAATAATGATGGCTCAAGAAAAATTGGCTCCCTTTTGAGAACAGTCCAAAACTGGTGGCAAATGGGTGTTTCTTGTGACAAAAGTCAGTATTTCTGACATGTGCTACATGCACATAGGCCTGCATGAGGGTGCGAGAGCGCTGCAGAACACCAGGCATTTCTATATGGCCAGTGAAATATAGTGAATCTCAAAGGCCTTAATTTTTGAGAGGGGGAGAAGGATTTTGAGGAGCATCTCAGGCAGAGGCTCCCATCAGCTGATCGCTCTGACCTGCCTGGGCTGGGTGACCTTCCAGCACTGCCAGGCCACAAGGAGGTTGCAGGGAGTTAGTCCCTGCAAAGCAATTTGAAAATCAAAAGCCTCACACACCAGTCTTGTGGTTGAAGCCCTGGCCCAAAGAAATGGGGTGCAGGTCCTATTCCAGCCTCTGCTACAGCCTCCAAGGAAAATCATACAACTGATCCATGCCTCAGTTTCCCCCACATAATACTTACCGAGCATTAGGTGCCTAAATTCATTTGAGAGTTTCAAGAGCTGTAGCATTTAGGGTCTGAACACCAAAGTGCCAGCATTACATAAAATACGAGTAGTTTAGGATACAGGGTCAGAAGGGAGCCACCGAGTGCAAAACACGAGCAGAAAGACTAGACCAGGAAAGCGAATTTGTCTTTCTACAGATGTAAATGACTGCTAGCCAGAAGCGGTGCTCTGAACATCCACACCTCAGTGCTGAGAAGTGTTCCTGCAAAGGAGACTAAGACAAAAATGTGAAAGACATGTTTGATTCTTATACTTGGATTTCCAAAGCAATAAGCAGAGAAACTGAGCCTGAAGGGAAAAAAAATATTAACACCCAATGCCATCATTCAAATAGTAAAGAGGAGACACCTCGACTGGGGCAGGACTATTTCCAAAGAGAAGTTTGTCTCTCCACCCCTCTCATACCCTGCAGTGGCTCCAAGGAAGAATACTTAAGAAGTCACAAGTTTGGTCATAATGTGTAAAAAGCCCCTGAAATGCGACATCATTTACTCTTCTGTGGTATTGCTCAGCAGAGCTAATAAATCTTGCATGAGCAGAGCTGATTCTAATTTTCTAATATGAAAAGGCATTTGGATTGAGAGAGAGGGGAAGATAAAAGTGATTGAATCTCCAATAGCCCAGCGTCAGTGACAAGAAACATCCTGATGGGGACCCCGAGGAAGGATGGCTCCCCCTCCTCGCACGCACCCTCAGCCCATTCTCCCTGCTCTCTGCTCGCGCCGCCTCCGTCTCCCCTATTGACGGGACGTGCTTTTAAACACAGCTACCCAAGTTATCATTTCTGCCTTCTGATCAATCTGAATTTTCAGGGCAATTACCCTCTTAATCAATGCTTGCCATGAGCGGCCCCCGGGCGCGCGCCGCCGGGGCGCACGGCGGGTGCATGTGCAATGAGGCCGCGGGCTCCCGACCAGGCAGGCGGGGGCCCAAAGGCTGCACAGCTGTGAAGGCCACTTCAAGGAACAGCTGGCGTGAGGAATAAGGAGAGGGATGGCAAAGGAATAAGCAGGGGAACCGCAGAGGAGCCTGGTGCAAGGTGGCCGTGGCACTTGTAGCCTGCAGGGGACGAAGGCGTGCCCAAAGTGTCACTCCTTTGAGAAATAAACCCCCAAAAGCAGCAGATTTACCATGCACCAGAAGTGTAGATTTAAGAGCTATCTATAGTCTGCTCCTGACGAGGTTAACGAAGTCCATTTGCAATTTGAGAGTAAAACGTCTAGAGAAAGCAAGGGATAGCAGAGGTGGGTTTTAACAATCTCAAAAATGTAGGGTTTGGATTTGGGGTTTTATATATTACATAAATATATATGTAAATATACATATATATATATATATTTCCACAGGATTTACTCAAGGAATGTCACCATAGTATTTACATGCACACAAAGAAATGCCCGTAGCATTTACATGCACACAAAGAAAATCTCCTGCTGATCTTCCCTGGAAGGAACATGTATTTCAGTGGTGGATGTTTCCACAGAGTCTCCACTCTTGGAAGGAAGACCAAGCTCCTCAAGGGCATCTCCTACCACCAGCACCCCAGGTATTTAAACACTCCACAAAACCCTAAATCAGCCAGAATCACTACAGAGGCTGTGGTTTGGCTGGGAGGCAAGGCTCAGCACCCTGCCTTGCAAGGGCACCTCTGGGCACTACGGCACTAGCAAGGAGCCTGGATCTGGAAGAGAGCAGGGAAACGTTGCTGATCCCTGTTGGAAAGCGGCCGGGTCCCTGCTGGGGAAGGGAACGTGGCGATTTCCCCATGCTGGCCGGGCTGGCAGCGCCAGGTGAGGCTGGCAGGACCAGCTGCCTCCGCAGGCTGCCGGAGCGCTCCGCAACACACAGCATCTCACTGGCTGCTTTGCATGAAGAACTGCCCATCAGAGCCATCCCCACTGTGTACTCCAGAGCAATAAAAATAATAAAAAAAAAGCACAAGAAGAATTCTTTAGGCGGGTAATGGGCATTTTATTCCTTTTTATGACACTAAACATAGGCAGCTGGCATAATTACACCACAATAAAGGCATAATGTGCACCTAGCAGAACAAACTCGGGCTTTTGATAATTAGGCAGAGCAAACACAGTCTGGGATTCAGCAATGTGGCCTCACCCTGTCTCCCGGACCTGGTGGAGCCCCTGTCCCCGCGGCATGGGGGTCCCTGTTCCCTTGGTGGCCTTAGGGGGCTGTGGGAGGGCTGAGCACATGCAGGATGAGCAGCAGCTCAGGCAGGATGGCCCCACTCTCGTGGCTGACCCTGCAAGGCTGCGTGGTGCTGCAGAGGGGCCTCTACCAGGCTCTCGAGGGGCACAGGGGCCACAAAGGTGTGCACCAACTCTGCAACCTGAGCTAAAGCCAGACCCCACAAGCAAAGGCAGCAGATGCAACGTGGTGGGGCCAAATCACACACAGCGAAGGGAGATCACGGACACAGAAGAGATGGGGAGCTGTTCCCAGGCTTGGCAGCTCTGTTGAGCCTGGCTGCAGGGCATGGAAGGGCTATGCGGATGCATGGGGACACCTCTCGAACACAAAGACCTTGGCCAAATGCAGTAAGCAAGGAAAACATCCAGAGGGAGGGCAGCCCCTTTGCCAAAAGAAAAGGACAGAAGCGAATGTCCTAGGGATACTCTCACCTACAGAAGAGGCCAATCTGGACCTCCTTGAGGTTGCAAGTAGCCTGGAGCTCCTAGGAGTCCCCGTGGCTCTGCTAACATGCAGTCCTGCCTCCTCCCAAGGCAGCCAGCAAGTGCAGATGCTGCTGCAGGCATCCACGCGGGACGGCTCCTCCCCGGGCACGGAGCACCGGCGACGCACACATCCTAAACGATCTCTAAAATATTAATAGCATCAATCACAGCCAGGCTCACAGAGGTTACCACGTTTGGAGCGCACACAGAGCAGGCTCTCCTGAAGCTGGCAAATGACCACACAGGCAGTGTGCAGGGTTTGTTTAAAGACAGAAAAAATCCCACACCTGTCGCTTCCAATTTCCTGCAACAAATCATTTGAGAAATCACCCCGCGGCCCAGAAGGGAGCCCATGGTGTCAACGTGGCAGCAGCCACACAGCCTCCCACTGTGCACCATGAGCCCACGCCACTGCCTCCACTTAACAGCACCCACTGCTTTCTTGAGGGGAAAGCAAGGGGTTTATTTATTCTTCCATCTTCTCTCACCTCTGTAAGTATTAAGGAAAACACTGTTTACTCTAACACTCCTCCACGACATCGCATCTCATTTTGCAGCATTAAAAATGTAACGACAGACGTGTGCAGCCCGCGATGCTGCACGCAGAGACCCACTGCAGCAGTGCCGGGGGGTCCCCAACGGCACGGCAAGAAACTGCTGCTCGCTTCAGGCTGCGGAGATTCAGGTGCAACCACTGAAGCAAAGAGCCCCAAGTATGGGGCAAAAAGGGGCAAGAGCAGGGGCTGAAATAGGAGGCATGAAAATGGCGCAAAGTTGCACCAGGCAGAGCTAACGTGAGAATGGCATCCCCAGAAAGGCATCTGTTTCCCTGACCTGGGACACAACATGGTCTGAGCTGTACAGACTGAATCCTAGAACAAATCTCTTTGTCAGCCACCACCATCCAGCCAGGATCTCTCCAAGATCTCAGGAACAAGGTCAATGAAGAGGTTCCAAGAGAGTCTTCCAAGATTTCATCAGTCACCAAAACCCACTGGAGAAGCTGACTACTGCCACCAGTGCAGAACGGCTCAGCTGCACCTCTTGTCCTGCACATGGAAGTTCATCCTTCCTTCATGGACGCTGGTGGCATTAAGGTATGTTGAGGGCAACACAGAAACGCTGAACTATGTTGTCTCAAAGAAAGGTGAAACGTGCTGAGCTTATCTACCAGCCATGAGCAAGATCAAGATAATCACCTATAGGACACGATGCCTAAGAAAACATCCAGCAACATCATCACCAGCCTTTTCAGCACGATATTCCCACAGCAACCCAAGAGGAAGATGCATTTTGACAGCAGAGAAGCATTTTACCTCCATATCTAACAGCATCCAGAAGAACAACTCGGAGAACTGAACGGGTGCTGAGCCTGTTGGGAACAGCTGCAGCTTGGAATGTGTCAGGATGGTCTTTAGAGCCAGGCAGCAACATTAATATAGGACCACCCAAGGAACAGGATGGTCTCAGTCTGTAGCACCTGGAGAAGTGGAAAAATGAGGGATACTTGGCAGGGCTTGTGCTTCATGGTGACCAGTGGTTCTCTCCCCAGTGGGCCACAAAACAGAAGCAGTTTCCACCTGGGCGAGGGCAGGACGTGGCCTGTGGCCTAGATCGAGGCACGTGGTATCGGCAGCCGGTTCCCACTGCAGCAGAACCAGCGCCGGCGGGCAGGTGAAAAAGCTCCATGAGGGAGAGCTGCAAGTGGCAAGAGCAAAAGGCAGGAGGGAGCCAGCAGAGCTGTGCAACAAGGGGGAAGGGAGGCGGGAGATGTTTAATCCCAGTTCTGAAATCAACTTACTTAGTAGCCTTGGGGCTCTCAGAGATTTAATTAATTAATTTAATGTGTGAAGCACTGCCAGTTATTAATACACAAATTCCACGGTAGTATCTCCCATCTCCCAGTTCAGCACCTCTTTATCTCTGCTTTACCCGAGCCTTTGAGAAGTGAAGCTGAGGCATGGGCAGCCTCTGTGGGCATGGGGCAGAGGCTGCACACCCCACTCTCCTGCAAAACCACCCGCAGCAAACACTTTGGAAATGAGACAGCAGCGAAGTCCTATGCCTTTCAGCAGGATCCTGCCTGGAGCTCAGCACAAGACACTGGGCAAAGCTTGCAGAAAAGGCTGCTTGCACATCCTGGCAAGGCACTTGCCGACAGTGGATGGCCAGCACTGCTCTCCCCGCGGCAGCGGAGGCAGGAGGGCAGGAGGAGGCTGCTGCTGGGCAGCGGGCACAGCGGGCACTGCCCGTGCTGGGGGGCTGGCACAGGACAAAGCTGCTGCCGACGGGGGAGCCGGGGGCAAAGCCGGGGTGGGACAGGGAGCCGCGTGGCGCCCCGGCCCCGCCGTAACGGCGGCTGCTGCCCAGGGCAGCGCGCGCAGCAGGGGCGCTTCCTCTTGCAGCTGTGCGGCTCTCCAGGACAATGAGGACTAAAGTAATTAACATTTTAATCCCCACAACTAGCAAATCTGATTAACCCCTCATCCCTGCCCTGGAGAGCTACATGGGGTCCATTTGCTGCTCCTTCATGGAGCTTCCCATCCTTAAAATGCAGAGAAAGGAGGCTTAGCTCCCCAGCAGGCAGCAGACAGCCAAGCTGGCACAGCATGGAAACCACAAGGTGAAGGCACAGACATGGGGTGCTCTGCCCTTCGTGGGCCCGTGGGGCTCTGGGGAAGACACTCATCCTGCCTTTGCCTCCCCAGCTACTCCCAGTCTGGAATGCAACACACATTGCAGGATTAATGTAAAACACTGGCCTGTCTCTAACCCCTGCTCCTCTTGCCTTGCTCTGGTACTGACACATGGTGCACATCATGCCCTGCAGGAACTGACTGGAATACACAAGCTGGAACACTGAGGCCACCACAGCCTGCAAAACCTCAACAATACAGAATAAAGATTTTATCAAAGATATCAGTTATTTTGATTTCTCCATGATTTATTTTAATTATTTTCAAACACTCATTCCAAATCTTTGCCTTTCACACATAGAGAGCACCGGCCAGCTAACAGGCAGGACGAGGAGCGCGATGCTCTTCCCCGAGCCTCCCCGCAGCAGCTCCACGGAGCACGCCGGGTGCACACAGCGCCCCGCGCTGCAGGCACCGCGCGCACTGCACAGCACAGGGCACTGCACGCCGCTCATGCCACTGCACCAGCCAGACGGGCACCGAGGGGCTTTCGGGAGCGGCCCCCAGATGTTCAGCTCCCTGGCAAGGCGAGGCGCAGGCGCAGCGAGCTGCACAGTCCTCAGCAGGCAGGGCAGCACGGATGGGCAGCACGGATGGGCAGCACGGATGGGCAGCACGGATGGGCTGCGCAGCTGCCTCTCCACCTCTCACCCTCAGGCTATGGCAACACGTGGGCAGAACCACCACAAATGCCAGCCAGTTCCCAACCAGTTGCTCAGACTGGATGCTTTTGGTAAACCAAGCAGGGCACTCAGAAACTGCTGTTTACAACCCCATCCAGCAGATAAAACTTTCGCTCCAGTTGGAAGGAGGAGGAAAGGGAACCCCACAAATACCCTCAGTTTTTTTTCCTTTTTTCTTCATCCTCCAGGCAGAGGATAGGCAGGTAACTCATTTTGTGCCTCTTTCTTCTGGATCACCCTTCCCCACCTCACCTGTGAGCTCTCTGTACTACCCGTGGCTCCAGGAAAGCCTGGTCCTTGCTGGAGGCTGATAGCATTGCCTTGCAATGCTCTAATGCTGCTAATCTCTAATCTGTGCTCAGGGCATTAGGAGTAGAGACTGTGCCAAGCACCAAAGTCAACATCCCCTTGTCCCACTGCTTGGTTACTTGGGGTTTTAGACACGTGGCAGGACAGTGCTTAGGAAAGCAGCCAGTCGGTGCCCAAACACACGGGAGCAGAAAGGAAACAGTAAGAAGCGCCCTGGGATCATCCCAAGGCAAGAACAGTTTCACCCAGAGCAGCTCCACCATATTCTTCTAAACCGCTTTGAAAATCAGGAGCTAAAGGTCCCACGTGCCCAACCTTATCCTTAGAGCTTACTTACTGACCTCCTTGCAGGATGTAAGGAGATCACTTGAAGAGTTGTCCACTGCAAACATCCAGGAAAGGCTTTTCCCTTCTTCTCTAAGTACTTTCAAGCCTTTGAAAGATAAACTTCTATTTGTGCTTGGTCTTTTCTAAGCCAGATATTGCAGGTCCCTCAATCTTGCCTCGGGGGTCCTGTCATCCAGCCATCTTCTCCTCCTCCTGCTCTCTTCTGGACTCTGCCCAGCTGATCCCAATCCTCCCCGGAGTCCAGCACGCGGAACGGGACTGCAAACGCTACCCCCATGCCCTGTGGGCTCTGTGTGGGCTGAGTGGGCACGTGCCTTTTGTACAACCGCTGGCACCGCGGGGCTGCATCCAGCTGCCAAGCCAGGGCGACCCCCAGACATACGCCCACAAAGCCAGCACTCAACTCCAAAAAACAAGGAAGGGAATAAAAGGGAATCATCATAGCCTAAGTCCTGAAGCCACATTTCTACTGGGAAAAAAAAAAAGGCAGAAGTCAAAGCAAATAAAGATTTGGGCTTCCCTTCCCCTGCTAATGAAAGAAAGATGATGAGCTCTGAAGGCACCCCCAGGAGACAGCGAGCTCCTCTGCTAGCTAAGGAGCACACCATCTATAACTAAGGAAGAGAGAAGGGATCATTTGAAACAACCATCCCAGGCCAGCTCACCCTGCAAGGAGAGGCACAAGGAAGCCAGACCACCAGTTGTTCCACATTGCAGGGACTCTGGAAGGAGAATCCTTGTGGAGTAAGACCTAGCATTTGCATCATCTTGATTCCAAGTTTTTCTTTTGCAACTGTTTCCACTATTGTCATCCAGAGCAGAGCCCTTTGCTTCACTGCTTAAGATTGTTTGTCCAATTTTGCTGCAGTTAAACTGAACTCACCCAGTACCTAGTGCAAAGCACCAAATCAAACCAGAGCTTTGGACAATGCCCCAGTATCTGCAAATCCGGCCAAGTTTGGATCCCAGAGATGAGAAGCTCTGCCCTCTGTACCAGAAGTGGTCATTCTGGACAGGTATCGCGTGGCAGGTACCTGGCAGCCCTCCTTGCTGTCCTTGTTAGGATGGGGCAGAGAAGCTGAACAATCTGTAAACCCTTAGTGGAAAATTACAAATTCAAGGGTTATTTCTCTATTCCAGAAGCATCTCTGGAAATCTTTAGGAAGCCCAGGGTTGAACACAAAAGGCCAACTACAGTGGATATCAAGAACTTATTTCCCAAGAAGTGAGAGTGGTGTATCACCACGCACTGCAAGAGACCTGCTGCAAAACCCCCTATTCCTAATGAGCCACTCTAGACCACAGGATGGCATTTCAACAAAAATATTTTTATAGCTTCAGAAAGCTGTGGAATTTCAGACTCATATGGACACTGCTCTTTCTGCTAGCGTAGGACAAGCATGAATGTTACAGTTCTCAAGTCATCCAAACCCCCGAAGCTTCCAGGCAATACCTGAAGCTCATCTCAGCTGCAAGAGGACCAGCTCCCAAGACTGCAAGAAGAGAAAATGAAAATGCCCATGTGGGTTTGAAACCATAAGATCATATCATTGAGCCAAAGCCTGTTGCATTGACATGGGTATGTGTTATACCTGCAGGCAGAGATGATTCTCCATCTCCGGCACCTAGAGCCTGTTCACCTCCACTCCTTCCAAGGAGAGCTGCCCTCACCGTACTCCTCAATGTCCTGTCCAGTTTAGCTACAAAAATTCCCAGTGTCTCACCCAGCAGCTTAACATTTCAGGTCTGAGCTACTGCAGAGTGAAAACTGCTTTGCAAAGTGTGCTCCAACAGCCCTAGAAGCTGCCAGCAAAGCACAAAGCACCACTGCAGAGGAACAGGTGACACAACAACCGTTTTTCTTCCCCAAAACAGGGGACATTGCTCTTAAATCTTCTAGGATTTAGGAGTCATTGAAATGGCATCTCAGCTGCCACACAGGATGCCCTTACGCTGTGTCTAGAGTTCCCAGCCCAGGCAGCAGCTCCAGTATTTGTCACTGACTGACAGGGACAACCCCACTTACTGATGACCCCCAGGCTGAGGTGGACAAGCAAAGGCCTGAACAACTGGGCACACAACTGAAACGCTGGGCTTCTGTTTATGGGAACACAGCCAGAATGCAGAACCCAACTGCAATGCAGAACCCAACTGCAATGCAGAACCCAACTGTTCTGCACCACACGAGCTCCCTACCTTTGCATGTGTTGCAAAGCAGATGCATCAACAAGCCCTTGACCTAACTGGTTATAACTTGTAGAGAACCAGAGGCAAAGAAGTCTGATGGACCGGCTCCTACCATGTCTCCTTTGAATGAACTCAGGAGCAGGAAAGGGAAAAGACAGTCTAGAACTTGCCTTACAGCTGACTCTCACCCTCTCCTCCCAGCACAACACCCTGCTTTGGGGTTTTGGCTTCTTCCTTGGAAATACATTTTTGCTCAGCACTTTTTGTTAAATAACAAAGGCAGGAAGTGTCCCTCTGCAGCGGGACAAAGCAGGCTGCCCCTTTAAAGCCTCTCCTGGATGCCCTTTCCCTTTCAGATAACTATTCCCGACTCCCTCCTCTTCTCCTTCCCTTTGATTTAAGAGTTCCTCTCCCGGCCCTGACAGTAAGGTATTTCTGTCCCACAGATTATAACTCACTCTGGGCTATTATTCAACTCCCAAGCCCTGGCCCTGCTGCATTTAGTCCAAACATAATATCCTTCATGCATATATTATCTGTCTCCCTATTATCTGGAATCATTTCGGAATTAAATTTCAGTCCTGCAATATTGGCTTGAAGAGCGGCTCACTTTATGGGCTAGTCAAAGGTTAGAATACCAATCAAAATAACACTGCCGATGCAGAGAGACATTTTAATATTCCAAAACCCGGTAATTGTAAAAGGACATAATATTTTTTCCCTGATTACCCCAAAGGCAACACATGTTAACAAGGCGAGGGAGAGAGTGAAAGAAATTCCGGAGTTCAGACAGCTGCGCGACAGATTTAAAGGAGAAGCCGTGCGAGGCTGGGGCGGTGCGAGGGTGGATGCCACCCCGGCCCCGAGCCCCAGGGCCCCGAGCCTGGCCCAAACACGGTGCTCGTGCACTCCCGGCCCCAAGCCCGGCCCAAACACGGGCTTGTGCGCTGCCGGCCCCGAGCCCGGCCCAAACACGGGGTCGTGCGCTGCCGGCCCCGAGCCCGGCCCAAACATGGGGCTCGTGCGCTGCCGGCCCCGAGCCCGGCCCAAACAGGGGGCTCGTGCGCTGCCAGCCCCGAGCCGGCCCAAACACGGGGCTCGTGCGCTCCCGGCTCCAAGCCCAGCCCAAACACGGGGCTCGTGCGCTGCCGGCCGCACTCGAAGGCGCTCGCCCCGCGAGGGAATGAGGTGGGAAGAGACGCTGAGGGCACAAGGAGCCGCTGTTGCCACCATGGGCCTCCCGCAGGGGCCACCAGGCCGCCCCAGATCAATCACCACTTGAAGCAGAGCAGGGCTTTCCAGGAAGAGCCTTCCATCCCAAGCGTGCGAAGCCGCCACAGCCCGCGCTAAGTTGCTCTGCTGGTGCAAAACCTGCACCTGGTTCCTCTCGCGTCAGCTCCCAGGCAGCAGAGCTGCTGATGCTCTTGCTGGCTGGACTAAAGGAGCTGCTCACGGCCCCTTGGTTCTCCATTTAGATAGTGAGGGACTACAGTCACGTCACCTTACCCTTCTCTCTGGTAATACAAGCAGCATCCAGGGTCGTCTTTACTATATGCTGAGTCCTCTGGTGGATCTTCACAGTTCTAGTCAACAGCCTCCAAGTTTCCAGAATCCACTGGGATGCACAGACTCCGGAGAGAGACAGGACTCCACACAGGTCAAACTGGACCCAAACAGAGAGATGATCCAGGCCCTCTTCTCCCGCTCGCTCTTCCCTGTTTATAAAGCCAACAGCAACAGCCTCCTGGGTGCAGTATCTGCACACTTTATCAAAAATGATTTTTATGTTTTCTTTCAGGGCATTGATAAAAGTGCTAAATACAAGAGGTCTGAGAAACAGATCCCTACGGGACCCCACTAGGAAGATATGCACTCCATGATGATTACCCACTTACAATTAAATGCTAGGAGCTGTCAGTTTGCTCGTTCTTAATCAATGTAATGTGTGCCATGTTGATTTTGTATCACTCTTGTTTCTTAATCAAAATGTCATAAGGTACCAAGTCAAATGCCTTCCACAAGTATATTACATTGACATGGTTACCTTTATCAACCAAACATGTAGTCTCATAAAAAAAATATCAAGTTAGTTTGAAAAAGATCTAGTTTCCATAAATTCACATTGATTGGCATTATATTACCCTCTTTTCATTCTTTATTAATCAACTATGATATCTGGCTTTTCATTACTTTGCCCAGAATTAATGTCAAGCTGATAGGGCTATAATTACTTCATCGGTCATCCCATTTGCCCTTCTAAATTACTGGTACAACATTAGCTTTCTTCCAGTCCTCTAGAACTTCCCCCATGTTCAAAGACTTATTAAAAGCAACATTAGCGTCCAGGGCTTCTCTGCCAGCTCTTTTAAACCCCCTGGAAGCCAGCTCTGCAGAATGCCAATGTAAAGCTGTCACTTCATCACCAAATAATGTTGCAACAAGAAAACATTTTGCTCAGTGATGCAACATCCTCTGCCTTTCCATAAATACAGCACAAAAGTATTTATTAATCACTGTTATTATGCTGCTATAAGCAATTATTCCGTACTTTTTTCCAGTTATAAGCCAATGTCATTGCATGGACACTTTTCTTTCTAATCTATGAGGAAAAGCCAGTTGTTCTGCCCTTAACCTTAGGGTTGTTTTTCCTTCTGTTTCCTTACACAACCCTCTGTTACTTCTACCTTCCCGGAGAGGTTGCCCAGGGCCAGGAGCTGCAGAGCTGGGACAAGGGGCCCAAGGTTGGCTCCCAGCACAGCTTTGGCAACAAGAAGGTGACAAGGTGTCCAACAAGCTCATAAGCATCTATCTGCAGTTAGGTGGCCACATCTACTGTGCTTAACGCTAGGGCTGAGAAGCTCTCTGCCGGAGGAGTCCTTTCTCAGTCATCTGACCATACAATCCACTGCAGCATCTCCATAGCTAGTAAATAAGTCATTGATAGTAATCATGGTAAGTCCTTGAGAGGTTAGACCTCATGAAAGCAACTTCCAGGAAACCCAGTCAAAAAAAACCTCAAACCATTTCTCAGTTGCATCCATTTCAATGTGCTTTGTCCAAAGCACTCAAGAC
The DNA here is from genome assembly GCA_032273925.1 of Rhynchotus rufescens. Classification (NCBI taxonomy): domain Eukaryota; kingdom Metazoa; phylum Chordata; class Aves; order Tinamiformes; family Tinamidae; genus Rhynchotus; species Rhynchotus rufescens. The sequence goes on from JAVCKT010021888.1 coordinate 51,900, forward strand.
ACTTTCTACACCAAGTGCCTGAAAACTGCTCCCCTCCTCCTATAGCAAAGGCAGAAAGAATTGTTAATTCAGAGGAGAGACAAAAAGCTGTTAGCAAATCTTTATTTGTTTAGGATGTGTTTGCTTCTAGTTGCCAAATATTAACAAAAACATCCCATTACATGCCTCCTCCGTCTTATTTCACAAAATGAGTAGGTGACCTTAAAACATTTGTGCATATGTATTAACAGTTTGTTTCCAGGTTATGAATACCCACAGATCAGGAAAAGCTGAGCCTGGAAAAGGCCTCCCCCAGCACGGCCACATTGTGCTCCCCCAGGCTCTGTCACTTCTGCTCCGCGATGCCCCGAGGAGGACAGCTCCATTCACCCACCAGGCTCATTCAACACTGGCCTTTCATGTGCCAATCACTACCCTGAACGGCTTCTTTTCCAAATAGCTGTGTCCATTATTTTATGAACAGTGATTGTCAGGATCACTTGGATGGCTGCTTGGGACATGAAGAGGGTAAAGCAGAAGCACACAGCTTGCAATCACACAGTGAGGTGCAAAACAACACTATGTCAGCACCAAGGACTATATGAGATAAAACTCTCAAACTCTTCCCCTCTCCTGATATATCTATGTCCATTTGCACTCCTTATCCCTAGCCTCTGTTGAAGCTTTTTCCAGCACCCGCTCCCTGTAAAGTGACCAAGCCAGGAGCAACTACACATGCAGCCTGGGGGACACAAGAGCACCAGGCCAGCTAAACTAGGGCAAGGTGGCAGAAATCCTCCGGAGAAGCCCAGGCTGTGACAGACACAGCAACCTCCTACCTCGCATTGCAATGCCACCTGCTACATGGTCACCTATAACTGCCACGTCCACCCAGAACATATTACAGCCCTCGCATGGATCAAGTAGAAACCTTCATCTTCATTAGAGCAAGCCAAACTGAACCTTGAGAGAAAGGCATTCAAGCTACAGAAGAAAATGCAAATGTTCCTGGACTTCAGGAGCAGAACAATCCTGCAATAGCTGTCAGTCTCTTTGGAAGCACCCACTATTGCTGTCCCTCAGGTCAGGCTACCTACTGGGAACAGGTGAACAAGCTGTCGTACGGGCAGTTGTCCTGAGAAAGGGGCAGCTCTACGACAGCTCTGGAGGCTCAGAGGGGGATTTCCCCTTTTAAAAAGTAAATATAATATCTCTTAAAAAGCAAGAATAAAACACTTCTACTGGTCGCATAAAACACCTTATCATGTCTAGAGAAGAAGCTGAAGATAAGGGTGGCAGATGCAGTGTTAAAATGCAGTAGTTTCTGTAACCTGGTTTCAGAGTCGTGGGACTGGCAAAGCGTTTTGCTCCGGCTCTCACACAGCAGTCAGGCTGCACTGCAAAACAGACAGCTAAGCAAGAGCTGGCCAAGGTCTATGAAATCAAGAATAGCACATGAGAGCTGGCAACATTTACTTACTTTTTCTCACAATTTAAGAACTAGGTTCAAGAAAACAATCACACTATAGGCTTAAAAGAAACAAAAGGGCATGCTTCTTCACACAACACATGCACAAAGAGAGTAAAATTAATGCATAATTAAATAGCAAAACTCATTGCTGTGGGATGCTGTAAAAACCAAACGCATGAACAGATCCAAAAAGGGACTAACAAGTTTTGGTAGACACACATGCTAAACTAGGTGGGTGACAGACCCAGTGGTCTCGATGCAGCCTCCAGCCCAAACCTCTTGCAGAGAGGATTGCTGCGAACCTGTAGCTGAATAAGTCGACTCCAACCCTGCTCTCTGTTACACCCTTCAAGCATCTACCACTGCCCTCTGTAGAAAAGGGATCTTGGCTAAACAGAGCTTTGCTTTGGCATTTTGCTCTCTTCATCACCTTTCTCATGGGTTTTTTTTTTTCTTTTTTTCACTTATTAATCATAAGCAAAGACTCTGGTGCCAAAACCCACCCACATCCCTCTCCTTCTACTCAGTTCCTCCTCCCTCCAACAAACTACGCCCAGGTCTGGGACACGCTTCCAAACACGGCAGTGCTGGTGCTGCCAGAGCCCACGGCGCTTCGCTCCCAAGCTCCGGGCTGCCCAGGAGACACAACCTCAGCCCAGCACAGCGCTGGCTCCGACACTGGCTCCTGCGAGGAGCTGCTCAGGGAGAGGACATTCAGCTTCACCGACTCCATCGCTAACCCAGGCAGGAGCTGGAAACACAAACCACAGGGGCTCCCGAAAGAGCAAAGGAGGTATGAACAAGAGCTGATCCTTGTGTCAGACTAAGCACTAAAGATTTTACCCCGGCTACCTGGCAATGCTCGTGGGGCAGGAGCTCGGTTCTAGCTTGTTAGTTGCAGCAGCTTTCTTAGCCTCCTAAATCCTGCCCACAGCCGCTTGCTTTCTGCACGCTTTGCTCCACTGCTGCCCCTCTCTCCTGGCATTAAGCACTCTGCTATTGCAGTCCTGAGCACCCAACAAAGAGCACACAGCTCTGGTCCTGCACCTCAGCCCTAACCCTACAGCATTTCTGCTCATCTACATGACAGGCACACAAGGCAAAGTGGCAGACAGGACGGTGACTCTCCGTTGGGATGGTTTAGGGGGATATCTGAGATGCTCCGCATTCAAATCCAGCTTCCTCCGCTCTGCAAAGCCCTCCCAGGATGCTCAGCTAATCGAAGTGAAGAACATGATAAACTCCCTGCCCCAAGACAGCTCTATGCTGACAGTTCACTAGAGATACAAGATCGCTCAGTGACATTAAAAATGTCAGCAAGCACCAATCAGGCTTGATGGAAAGGCTGCATTAGCAGGCGGGGGCATGGGCAAGGTAAAACTTCCACAAACTCTGCCAAGTGCATTTTATCCTTTCATCATCCCTGGGAGGCTCCTTCACAGATCCCAACATACTGGTGGCCACCACCAGCACCCAGAGCAACCAAGTCTGGTGTGGAGCTCCCCACACCACCACATTAATCCAGAAAGGTTTTCCAGGGCACTCCAGGAGCGGTGACCGGCAGGGACCTGGGATGCTGGTATTCAGCCTGCCCAGGAGGCAAGTTATGGAAACTCAGAAGGAGGTTGAGGACACAGGGTGTTTGTCTGCACCGTTCCCGCAGCACAGACATGACAAGGGAATGAGTTCATCAGACAAGGAAGCCCGAGAACAGCTCTCACCATCTCCAGGGACTGCTTGGCTCTAGGGGCTCCCTAGCAGAAGCAGTGCAGATAAGAACAGTTTCTTTAAATTACAAAAGATATAATAAAAAAGGAGAGCTAAGGGCTGTGCATGGGGAAGGGGAATCTGGAGCCTATCTTGCTACTGATGTACTACACACAGTGCACAAACACAAGCCTCCTCCCTGCTGCCTTCACTGTGTAGGAATGATCCTGTGTTTCTTCCAGCACACAGTCCCACTCTTTGATGGGACTACTATTCTGCAGGAAATTGCTCTCATCAGACACACCATTTAAATATCAAATAAACTCTTTTCTTACATCAGAACAACCCAAGCCTCTGCCATTAGCCATGACCCAGAAATGAGCAGCTTCACACAGAGCCCAACACCTTCACGGATCAGGTCAGAGGCAGACGCAACCTGGGAGGTATTTCTAAGCATGGAATTTGCCAGAGGGAGGGGAAAAGGGGATGCCTGAGCCATGATGGGAAGAGCAGGAGGGCTCTTTACCTGTCCATTCTGATTTGTCTCATACTAGTAGATCAAAAGTCAAGAGGGACTGAGACCCCACTGAGTCTCACTGCTCACAATTATTCATCTAGGTTGGAAATCCTCTCTCATAAAAATGCACAGGCAGCTCCCCCGCAAGCATCACCAGACAGCGGGCAGCAAGTGGCAGAGGGAGCTCCTCACTGCGGGGTGAGAATTCCTCACCCCACGGCAGGCAGCTCTTCATCACAGGCAGAAGAGGTCTCCTCTTCTTCCTACCTCAGCCCTTGGTCCTTCACTGACACTCCCCAGCCCTCAAATTAATCCCACGCTAGTTGTTGAAGCACCACACACAAATATCAGTCTTGAGAACCAGTCCCTTGCCTATCTGTCTAACCATATTATGACAAATCCCAGCTCCCAACATGCTAAATCCAAGAACTACAGGAACAAGCCCTACGTCATTCATCCTGGGGCCCGGAGGAACAATGCGGTTGGATCAGCCTACTTCTTAGTAAACACCAAGGTACATGGGGATTTTTTATTCTTATTATTCTTATTTTGCAGCCATCAACCTGCTGGTTATATAGCTGCTATCCATTCACCAGAAGTTTAGTGAACTTCAAATGGCGATCATTAATGGTCACTGAACTGCAGAATGCCCCAATGTGCCTTCAGATTTCATTTACCAAGGACCAGCAATCAGCCAAAAGATTTGCTCTGACAGCAGGGAAATACAAGACCCCTTGACAAGTTCAGTGGGGAATGCGCTGCCAGCAGCCCTTGTTAGCTGCACGTTCGACTCTATTTGACGGAACGGATCATGCAAATTGTCCTTCTGCGGCCGCTCGGCGCGTCACTCATGTTTCCATTTAAAACAATACATAAATAAAAGAACAACAGAAAAGCCCACAAGTACAAGGAGTTGTTTATAAGCAAATTCCACTTCCCAAGACCCTCCTAATTACGAGGAAAAGGTGCAGAAACTCAAACAAACCATTAAATTGCCTGGGGAAGGGGATCCATACTCATGCAAAGGCTTAGCCAGAAGGGCCACCCCCGTTTCTCCCACGCACAGTTCCCAGGGCCCCACAGTGTCACTGCTTGCAGTGCTGCTAGTTGTATTTTCTTGTCATTTTGGGTATCACCACAACTTTCAGTGCAGACGGAGCCAGGAGAGCTGCTGGATATATGGCTCTAGAGCCAGCGAGAGAAGGTGCAGGGCACAATGAGATGCAGCAAAGTGCAAAGAATCTTTTGCAAAGCCAACAGAGGTTCCCCAGGTGGAAGCATTGCTGAGACCGTTCCCTTTCTCCGCAGCATAAGGGGAAATGCTGGCTTTCAACCTGGGGTATTTCCAGGTGTTTTCCAAGCAGAATTCAGTGTGAAGGGAACTGCACTCCTCGGAGCCTTAAACTGCTGGAAAACGGAGAGTCAGCAAGACAGGGACAGCACAGCCTTTGCTGAAGAGAGGCCTCACAGCGTCCTGCTATTGTGCCGAGACACCGCACTGTGCCGGCCACAATGGGATTCTCCCCAGCTGCAGAACTCATCCCATCAGGTACAGGAAGACTCTATTAGAGGAGATACAATAGGGAGCCAGAGGACTCTCTCAGCCCAGCTTCTGAGAAAATAACTCATTTCAATGCAAAACAGCAGTAGTTATTAGACACCTCCTTAAAGAGGAAAGGAAAAGAGAAAGGGGAGGGGGGGAGAGGGAAATGGGGACCGTTGCAGTTTGCACAAAAGTACCTTTTTCAGATTAATCCACTGTTTGAAGTAATCAGCAACCGGCAGCCCTAAGTACTGGCATTGTCCTGGTAACCTGTAAGAGAGAAGAGAGAGCAGGTTTGATTCAATTACTGTGTCCTGACAACACAAACTGTTTTATTAAGCGCATGTGGTGTCGAGATGGAAGAGACCCTGAGTCTGCTGCAACATGCTGCGCATCAGAGGGATCCTCAGCTCTCGGCAAAGCCAAAAAATCTGACAAGCACAAAACTTGGCTGAAATCTTAGGCACATCCAGCTCCCTCCAGGCTGCTGGACACCTTCCTGGAGGCTGACTGTTTAAATGGGGACCCTGTGTTACAGCAGCGTGGAGTCGCCCTCCCCGGCAGCCAGCTTGCAAACAGGACCAGAGCATCCAAACTGTCCCTAGCCCATCACAACCCACTGCAAAACACTCCTGCTCACCAGGCAGACACAAGGACTGACACGGGACACACAGAGCAATTTATCTGAGATATCTTGTTGCTTTTTCACTTGGGCTTTATGTATAAAATGCTGAGACATGAGGGAAGGAAGGTGGCAATGCACCCATTTTTGAGTGGCAACGCTACAGAAACACCATTTTTTTGAGGGTGCTTAGAAAGCAGAGGCTGCTTTCCAAGCAGCTGCCGAGAAGAAGAGGGCAGCCACGCTCTGAAGAAGCCAGGAGCAGCTTGGTGTCTCAGTAAGGCTGAGAGCGCCAGCATTCAGAGTTGTCAGCACGCATTTAACCTCTCCTCCTACAGCAAGCAAGCAAAACAGGGCTTGCAAAATAAATTTCTATTGAAAAAGGAGGAGGGCTGCCCAAAAGGACAAGAGGAGCCCCGGATTTTGAAGCTGCTTCTCCCAGGTTGCCAGCCCCAGGGTATTTGCAGGGTAGCTGTGCAGTGTCTCTCTGTCAGGAGATGAGTAGAAATGCTCCAGTGGAGCCAGTGCAGGCAGAGGAGTTATGGGAGTCTTCCCCAGCCAGTTTGATCTGATCAAGAGTAATTGATGGATCTTGTTCGTTCATGTACTGCCGAGCATGCCTGGGGCACTGGGCACGAGATCTTTAACTGAAGGAAAGGAACATCCCAAATAAATATGTCAACTAAATAAATGACTAAATTAGACCTGGTTGTATTGTCTGTGTTAAAAGGCACAAGCCCAGGAATTGGCCTTTGAAATTGGAGGGTGGCAACCTCACAGCTTCCTTGGACATCTTGGGGCTTTCAGGGAGACTTTGCAGGGAAGAAAGGAAGAGCTGTGCCAGCATCACCTGGCCAAATATGCCACCATGGACCCCGTCCCGGGCAAAATCTCCCTCTTTGTGTAACTAGAAGAGTGGATAATCCAGACAGGGTTCAGCTTTAAGGCTGCAATTCAGGAAAGCTTTGCTCAGGTGTAAGCACTAACCCAGCCTTGACCCAGTCTTCACCCGCAGCACCCATGCATAATGCTGAGCTCAGCTCCAAGCCCCCCTCAACAGGGCAGCACCTCTTCACATCTATAAGCAGTTCTGCTTGTGAAGGGAGATGAGAGGTACTGTAGTACTCAAGGAAGAGTCCAGCTTTGGTTCTGCCTCCACTTCAGTGGAAAGAAAAAGAAGTCAAGAAATACACACAGAGTTATGCAGCCCACAGAGCCAGCTCTCAATGACAGCCCTACTTAGATTAAGAATAGACTCTCTGTGCCAAAACCAAATGCATGATCCCGAACAGAAGCACACAGCATCATTTAGGAGTGATAACTCAAAGACATCTGTATCAGGAGCTCCAGAGGAACCTCTGCAAGGAGGAAGCCTGGCAAGAGAAGGAGCTTGCAAACAGGACTGAGACAATTTGCAGAGTAAGCAGTGTGGTGTGACAGCACGGTCCCCTCCCTGGGCATGGCCATGTGAGGCTGGCCCCATCCCTCTGAAATAAACCACCTGGAGTCACTCCTAGCAAAGGCATAAGGGAGCTGTCACATAAAACCCAGCCTGACCCACACATTTTCCAGCTATTACACATATGCCCATGATGTCCCAGAGCTGAACAGACCTTACCAGCCCCAACCAGTGTCCTAATAAAGCTAATCCACTAGAGAATCTGCTTTCTACTAGTGCCAAAAGGAAAAGATCAAAAGGAAAAGACATCATCTGAAACAAATGAACAGTTTAATATCACCACATGATCAGCTCGACCTCTTAGACCGCTCGCATTTAGCTAGAGAGGATCAGGACAGCAGTTTACAAAAGGTTTGTTACTGTATGTGGGGGGGTCTCCTCCCAACTTCAATAACTTCATCAATATTAAACTTCATTAATACAGGTCTCTGTAGCTCCAATTAGAGAGGTATTAATAGTCTCACCTACCATTTGGACAGGGCCCAGGACAAGTGAGTACAGCATCATCCTTGTTAGTCCAACAAATTGACAACTAACCTCGCCAGCTCAATGAATGACATCGAAACTGCTTCCATCCCTGTGGGACCAACGGCCCGGGAACCAGGAGAGCCTGGCTCTGCTTCCACCCGGAGACTCACGGGAGCACGCCTTGGGCACCGCACTGGGGATCTTTAATTGGAGAAAATAAATGTTCCAAATAAATATGTCAACTAAATGAATGACCCATTTTTGCAAGACGACACCAGAAGCTGTCTGTGGAGCTGTGACCTCGGGACATTCCCCTCCCCCTCTGCGCCCGTGCTCCCCTCGTTTCACGTTAGCACCGGAAACACTTCCCGGGGAAGCTGTCGAGCACTGGAATATCTGCACACGTGCTGCATCCTGGACGGGCTCCCTGCAGCAGGAGCACAGCTGAAAAGCACCTTTCCATTCCTTGAGGTGGGAAACAGCCCCTCTGTGAGCCTATGTTTAGTGAAGGAAGGTCCTACGGTTGTGGTCCACCCCGGGTGCACAATATGCCGAGCACACACAGGCACTGGGGCTCTCACTGCACACAAATCGGGTCTCTGTGCAGCCACGGGAAGGAAAATACATCTCTGCAGCCTCTTCCTCAGCTCCAGGCATCTGCCTGCTCAATTCCAGACTTGTTTGCCCAGGAAGAAGGTTCTCTAAGGTCTTTCACAAGGTGGAGGAAACAGGGCTCTTTCCATGGGCAACAAAACTGCAAAGGCCCTTATGGAAGTATCTCCATTTACCAGGGTCACCACTCACTGGAGCAGCGCGTGGGGAAATGTGCTCTTCGTAGCTGTAAGGCTCCTCACTTTGGCAGAATTTAACCTCAGTCATGGGGGGAAGCTTTGAGTGAAGACTTCAAATCTGGCCCTCTCTCTGGTAGGGGAAAAAAGAGCGAGTGGCCCTTCAGCAACATCCCGGGACCCTTCCAGCTTGTGGCCTGGGTCTCCCAAACAGGGAAGCTCCCACTTCCTCGGGAAGGAAGGTGGCTCTCCAAGCACCCCTCCAGCCCACTACCGTGCTTCAGCGATGCCTGCAGCTGATACAGAGGAACTCAAAACACTGTGGGGCTTTCCAGCCTCCCGGGGCAGCTTTGGCACCGTGTGTCCTTTCCGCAGCAGAGATGGCAGCACAGAACCTCCACCCCCAAACCCCGGGTCCCTTGGGACTCTCCTGGGCCTGCGGTCGGCAGCGACAGCTACGCACCGTTCTCGGAGAGCTCCATCACTCCGGGCTCCATTTTCCAGGCAGCCCCGCTCCTCCGTAGGCGGCAGGGGAAATGGGCCTTGGAGATGAACGAGATGCAAATAGGAGGCGAGGTCACATGGCTGCATTTCTCCCGTTGGAGGCAGCGCTCTCCAAGCCGCTAAGACGCGCACAGCTCGGCGGTGATAAACGGCCCTGCTTTAGTTATCACTTCCCTTAAGTTAAGGAGAGCAGCCTAGTGATGGATGGGCTGGAATTCGGTTATCAGGGAAGGCTGTCAGCCAGAGTTGCCTATCTCCACACACATTTAGCACGGCATCATTATGCGATGGCATGGAGTTAAAATATGACCAAGGGTATTGAAAGAAAGAAAGAATGGGATTAAAAAAAAAAAAAGGCAAATTGAGCAACAATAAAGGAGCGTGAGGCGAGAACGTTATCATACTAGTGACACCTTTTATCTCGGGCTGGTTAGCTAGAGCAGGGCACAAATTGGTCCTTCCTCCACTATTGTATCCTCTTGTACAAACAGAGGCAGATAAAATGTGTCACCAGCGCGATAGCATATCAATTTAACCCTAATTATCCAGGGGGTCAAGCTAAGAAATGGGGGCTTCTCATTTCAACAGGTCCCTCCACCTCGGCTCGGAGCAACCCCATTAATATGGAAGGGGGAGGGGCAGCCATAATTGATTTCCATCACTCAGGTGGTCCTGGTGTATAAAAAATTAATGCCTGATTCTCCCAACTAATCAGAGCTGGTTAATGTCCATCTGCTTCTGGGTTCAGAGTGTCAGCAGACAAAGAAATTGGGCCACTTTCTCCCCACTGCATGTACTGATATTGAGATGGTTAAAAGAACAAGTCCCTCTTCGGGAAAGATAACGAGACATTAAATCTTGATACTCATAGACCTGGTCTCAGCCTTCAAAAAGAGAAGGCATGTGCTAGAGATCTTGAGTTGTAATAGATACAGATACACTTTGATGTGCCCTGGCCAACCCCACAGCACTGGGCCGCCAAGGAGAGGGTGGGCACCCTCAGCCCCTTCCCACAGCCTCCCACCCTGGAAACCCAGTCGCATCCTCTCCGTGGCTGGAAGAGGGTGGCACAGCCATATGGATGCAGGAACAGCAGGAGCCACAAGGTGGGAGCCCATGGAAAGAGCTGCAGATGCCTCCCAGCCCTGCACCGCTAGGCAAGCAGGGCCTGAACGGTCCCTGGGCACAGAGAGCCAGAGCAGGATCTCTGCCAGGTGCTCTCCTATCAGATGAAGAGGCAGCAATTTCTCTGGGGACTCTGGAAAGCTGAAGAAAGCTTGGATGCCCTCTCCTTACATAGGAAGCTGGCAAGGGAGGAACACCCACATGCTGAGGCACATGAGATGCATTATTAGAGAAACAGAGCTGCGGAAGGCAAACTCACGTCAGTCAGCACTGAATCCTGCATCGGCTGAAGGAAAGGCAGGAATTTAAAGCGGTTTAGTTAAACCCACACTCTGCGGAGGGGACAGCCCAAACTGATCCACAGCAGCAGGTTTCAATGCCGTGGGATGCAAAGGGGCAGGATCCTCTTCCAAAGAGCTGAGGCTTCAGGATCTCGTAGGGAGGGTCTAGATGGCCTGGTGGGGCTGTGCCAAAATAGCTGCACCCTACCAGCAGCTCTGGGCCTTGTCCAGCACCCAAAGGAGCACAGCGGTCCAGGTGTGTGGCACAGCCCAACCAACCAGCAACCTGCTGAAGTTAAAACACACCGACCCATGAGTCAATCACCAATCCCCAGAAACAACACCAAAAAACTCTCAGCTTCCCCCTGCCCAGTAATTAAGAGTTTTAATAAGGCAGCTTTTCTATGCAGTCAAAGGCTCTAGAAGGGGACTATCTCCTCCCCATGTGAGTGCTGAGCACAGTGCTGGTGCCCACACGCTCAGCCACCCCCCTGGCCACTGCGACACCCCAGATGCCATTTCAGCCCTGTGCAGTCACCCAGCCTTCCTCTCCAAAGGACAGGCCCACCAGAGTTCCCCAGGAGAGCCTTGGAGAGCAAATCCCTGGGGCCCAGGCCTGCGCGGGGCAGCTGCCCATGCTCTGAGGCACTACCTGTCACCACAGGGAACTGGGAGGTTGCTCAAAGAAGGAGACAGTATTAGTGAGGACCTGGGGAACCCAGGAGGAATCCATGGCAATGAGGGTGCTGATGCTACCCCACGTGCCCGCAGTGCAGGAAGGCAAGCGCACAGCCAGTGTCCCACCACATTCCCTTCTGAAGTCAAGGACAGAGGCTCAAGCCTTCAAACACTCTCTGCTGCCCTGTTCCAACCCACAGACCCAGGCAGGGACCAGAGCAGCCCCCTTCCTTTGCCTCCCACTGCACGAGCCCCCCAGGAGCCTGCACACCCGAGACTCCTTCCCTCTCCCAAACACCAAACTATCCCGTAGGAGCTGTACTCCAAATCCACAAGCAGCAACCCCGGGAAAGACTCGGCTTTTGGGGAGAGTCTGAAAAGCCCTGGCCTTTCATGCAAGCCCCAAGACAGGTCCCTTCTCCCTCCCTCCCACCTCCCTCTCTGCTTCCCTGCCGCCCTCTCAGTTCTCTCAGCCACCCCCAAACTTGTCACAGTGCAGCAAGCCCAGGAGCAGCACATCACTTCTAAATACCAGCGTGCATGAAGCGGGGACATGAGAGCAGGGAAGTGGGAACAGACAGAGTAAGTCTGCACCGCCTGTCAGGAAACACTAATGAATTTCAACCCCAGCAGCCATTGCCTCAGACGGGCTGGCAAGAAGAGGAGCGGCAGCCCGGGCTCTGCGGAGCCGCTTGCCTCTTTTCAAAGCCCCTCCGTTAATAAATGTCACCGCTGAGCGGCTGGGACGGGTCCGGGGGAGGCGCTGGGCGCTCCTGGCAGCGCCGGCTCCCCGGCTTCACCCGCGAGCGGCGCCGGGAAAGGGGCAGGAGCGCAGGGCCTCCCCGCGGGGCTCCTGCCCGCGCAGCGCCGCAGCGCTCCCTGCTCCTCCCAGCCCTGCCAAGGAGCTTCTTGCTCCCAGCAGCCAAGCAGCAGAGCACCACTGTGGTACCAGCAACACTTCCCAGGAGCCACACGTCCAGCACCCCGCAGCCCTTCCCCTGGAGCAGGGAACAGCCCTTGGGACGGGCAGGCGGACGCACGGGACACACGGATACCCCGGCTGCGGTGCTGGCAGCAGCAAAGGGTTACGGAGCAGCGGGTGCCTCCGCTAACGCGATCACATTCCCGAGGCAGCGGCAGGAAGACACATCCAGCACGGGGCACCTCATGGCAACCGCACCGATGCACAACATGAAGGTCAATGCAAGTCTTCCTTCCAAATGTCAACCTGTCATCTCCGGATATTAATGAGGGCTGACCAGCAGCTAAAATGCATCCATGCTCCATTAGTAATAAAAGAGTCACGATGCAGGAGCGGAGTGCACACACCAAGGCATGTGGAGACACCAGTGGGTCTGCAGGGCCTGGGGACATGTGGTGAAGCACAAGATAACGGGGGTCACTCCAACTGCCCAGGAAGGGAAGCAGTCGCCACACGAACCCAGTCACTGGAGTGTGTGTGATCGGTTTCCCTCCGTCTTTAATTGGATTAGGGTAATGAGGCCAGCAAAGCCAGGCCTAAGCAGCGAGGCTGGTACCTGCGCTCTCAGACTACCCCCATTCTGGACAGCACTGCCTTCTCCTTGCAGCAGGACAGCTGCTCTGGGGCCAGCAAAGCTTGCACACCCGGCACTCACAGCAGCACCAAGAGCTCAGCTCCCACCCATCACATCCTACAGCAGGATCGTGCTTCCCTAGGTTTTGTTGGGTACTAGTGAATTTGGAAGACCCCAACATCTGTGTTCCTCAAGCCGCTAGGCTGGGGAGTAGCAAAGTCTATTGACCCCAGAATGCAAGCAGAGCTATGCATACCCCAGGAAAATTATTCTGCTGCCAAAGCATGCAGAGCAAGCGGCTCTAGGAGTCCCTCATTTGTCCTGCAAAGCACCGCGTGCCTTCCACTGCCATCAACCTTAATGAAACATGAAGGTGTTTAACACCAGGCGAGATCTGGCCCTTTTTGCTGGTATCCGTCTGCGCGTCAGCTCGATGCTGGCAGAGATGCTATCTCAACATTAAAAGCAAGGCTGTAACACAGCAGGTATTCAGCCTCCCGGAGAAGACGTTCATCAACAATTGCACACACATGATGCTACAATAAATCTATGTGCTACTACTTAACAGCTTCTCTTAAAAAGATTCATGGCTCTATTTACTGGGCCTGATTCTGCTGCTAGGCACGTGAGACAAAATCTGGAATAATTCTAAGTTGCTGGTGAGAATCGGACCCTTTGATTGTTATAAATAATATAACATAATAACCGTGCAGGAAACCTGGCTCCACAGTTCAGCCAAGGTTAGGAGCACAGCACACAAGCTGGAATTTTTTCCACAGTGAATCCTGTAAATTGTTGAAGGAATATTCAGGGGTAGAGATAACACTCTCACCAGCCCTTTCTGCATAGTGAGGAGGACTGGAAAGTCTTTTCCTTTGACATCAGAAATGCACCAGGATGCTCTAAAGCGAAGAGAAACTGAAAGGTTTCCAAGGCAGAGAGAGCAAAGGAATGTGACACTAAGAAAAGAGGTTAAAAATGGATTTCTACACACAAACGTGCTGTGACAGCCCAGCTGCTTACTAAATACAACATTATGCAGCATCTTATTAATAAGCATACACTATTAGCATAGCTTGTACAGCTACCACACAGGACTGCTCTAGATGAAAGTCACAAGGCACGAGCTGCAGCAGGTAAACTTCCAATCACGCCCAAGAAAAAACCTCTTCCCCATGAGAGTAATAAAGCAACAGGGAGGTGCTAGAATCTCCAGCCCTGGAGACATTCAAAACTCACCTGGACAAGACCCTGAGCAATGAGATTTAAGCTTGAAGTTAGCTCTGCGCTTTGTACAGGGTGTTGGATTAGAGATCCTGATTTAAATCATGCTATGATTCATGCTGCAGCAAGGTCTGATTGCAAATGCAGAGTGTGTCTTTTGTCTATACGGTCTCTATGAAGTCTTTCAGATGGACACCAGTCTGGTAATAGCTGGTGCTCTGCATCCTAGCTGCTTTAAGAGGCAATGTGCAGACCCCTGCTGCAGGAAACGGTAATTATTCACTGGCTAAGGGAGTACACCTGATGCATTGAATGCACCCACACTGCAGCACGCCTAAGCCACCTCCAAGCCAAAATGCACCAATATTAAATGTACTTCTCCTCCCACTACACAGCTTTTCATTGGAAAGTATTTCTCCCCAAGGAACTCAACTGTGGGCAAGAGCAAGGCGCTGCTCGAGGTCTCTAGATGTGTTTTGTCACAGCTCTTCCTTAGACTGGCAGGGAGAGGCAGGAGGAAAACGCTGCCTCTCCCATACCTTGCCTGTCCTGGCCATTTAGCTTAAGAGCTCTGCAGGACAAGGGCTCCTCTGCTATGAGTCATAAACTGCTTAGTGCCTAATGGTGGAGCCTATAGACGCTTAACATAACACAATCATGTCACTTAAAGGCCATTAGTCTCCGGTCTAAACAGCCCTTTTCCAGTCACAAAGGAGACCTCCAAACTCTCCAAGGCAGCATGAGGGACGTGGGCGGTCACTCGGGTCACTGGCCTCACAGAAACCTGCCGTGCAGCTCACGGGGAGGCAGCTCCAGCGACCGAGGAGCTCCCAGCTCTATCCTCTGGGCTTCCTTGAAGCTTCCCTGGATAGCTTAAATCCGCAGGAAAGCCGCTGCCAGCCAAACAACAAACCTCACCACCATGCCCAGCTATTCTGCTTGACGCGCGGGTGCTTGGGGAGCTGCAAATGAGATGTGTGCGAGGGGAAACGCGCCCGTCCTTCCCTCCTCCAGCCCAGGCTGCCATTAGCGCCGGCTTCGCCCGAGCCGAGGCGAAGCCTCCGGAGCAAAGGACAAGTGCAGCAATTAGAATGCAGGGGCTGCGGGAGCTGTTTAACAGCACGACCCGCGGGTCAGAGCCGCTGACTCCCAGCCCCTACATAAATATTGGATGAGACGAGGAGAGGGGCTGCTAGGAGGCACCCTCGGCTGCGGCGGGCGGCCCTCCCCCTGCAGCAGGGCTCTGCACGGAGCGAGATGCTCCCGGCACGTTATTTACAGTCGGGGAAACCACTCGAGTCCCCACGGGAACGGGAGGAGGGCGGCTCGCGGAGCCGGCGCACCCCGCGCCTCCCGCTGCGCCGCTACCGCGTGCACAGCGCCGCGCGGCACGGCGGGCACCTCGACCGCAGCGAGGGGCACCCCAGCACGTGCCCGTCCAGACCTGCCCAGGGCTCCTGCCCACAGCTCCTCAAGCCATGCTGCTGCCACGGCTGCTTCCCGGCTTCCCAACAGCATTTCTCTTACACCTTGCCCTTGGAGGGAGTCCTATAGCAACACAGCCAAGTCCCAGCAGCCCTTCCCTCCGAAAGGAGATGCAGAACAGAGCAAGGAAAGCCCCATTTCCAACACCCGGGGGACTGCAGCCCCCTCCTCTGCCTCTCTGAGCAGCGGTTTCGCCGAGATGACTGCACTGCTCTGGCCAGCACAGCCCTGCTGCCAGTCACCCCTCCGTGCTAGAGTTAAAACTAGGCTAGCCAAAGTTGTGGGCACCTGGTTCTCATCCGAGCAGACCCTCTCCTGAACAGCTCCCTTTCAGAGCTCCTCACAGGCCCTGTCACAGACTCATAGACTCACAGAATAGTTGAGGTTGGAAGGGACCTCTAGAGATCATCTAATCCAACCCCCTGCTCCAGCAGGGACACCCAGAGCACGTGGCACAGGATGGCATCCAGGCGGGTTTCCATGTCGATGGAGCTCCGCAGCAGAGTCCCTGCTCCAAGAGGGCCACAGTAGTTCAAGGGCCTCCTCTCTGTAGCAGCTCCCCAGCTGCTCTGTTTGCTCCCTGCCTTCTTCACCTGTGACCTGTCTGCTGTTTATTCACTCAAGGACCATGGGCACCTTGAGCTCCAGCCATGCTGACTGCCATCATCCCCCCCTCATCTGGGAGAGCCTCTCACTCCTCATTTTCTGTTGGAGATGCCAGTCAATTTTGCACTTGCTGTGACGCTCTGCACATTCAGGTTCATGGAGATGGGGGGCTCCTGAGTGCAAGGACAAGGGCTATTCTGCAACTATCTGCAGCACAGATTAAAATCTATCACTGTCCAGGGCAGTATGCAAGGGCTGCAAGATGGGGAATGCAACTTGCAAGTGTTCGTCCCTGCCAGCCAGCCAGAAATTCCACTGCTGCCTTGTGGCTGGTTGCTGAAACCAGGGGAGGCAGAAGCCTGGTCTCACCACTCTCAGCTTTCCCGAGCTCTCTATGTAATTAACGGTCTTAATTATTGATGGCGAAGGCAGGGAAGGCAGGAGAGAAAGAAAGAAAAAGCCAACGCGAAGGGAATGATGTGGGGGTGGCGGGTGCCAAAGGTCTCTGAACGTCTCCTCTCAGCCCAGAGCAGAGAAAGAGCCCCTAGCCGCTACGCGGCTCCCGCGGCCCTGCTCTAATGCTCCCTGACATGCCTCTGAAGACAGCGAGCTGTTTGCAGTCACCACTGTGATTTGTTAGTAATTA
Organism: Rhynchotus rufescens; assembly: GCA_032273925.1. Taxonomy (NCBI): domain Eukaryota; kingdom Metazoa; phylum Chordata; class Aves; order Tinamiformes; family Tinamidae; genus Rhynchotus; species Rhynchotus rufescens. The sequence continues at coordinate 68,559 of JAVCKT010021888.1, forward strand.
TTTTCACGGTGTCACATTGCTGTCACTCCCTTAACAAAGAGACAGGCAGCCCGAGGCTGCCTGCAAGAATGAACCGGCGCAGAAAAGGAATTGTCAGGCACCCAGGGATCCTCTTTGCTTCCTGGGTTTCATAACCAGAGTCCTTACCAGGTTCTGAAGAAACTTCTGAGGAGAAGTGGCAAGACTGAATCATCTCCTATCCTGGTTACAGCAAGAGGAATTAATTACTAATCCCCTCCTAATTTCATCTTACCTGTAAATCCAGTGCGAGACCAAGGTGTTTAGAGCCACTCAAACCAACAACTTGCTCCAGGACTGCAGAAGCCTTTGGCAATTGATGACTTTTTGTTCGTTCTCTCCTTGCAGACTCCCATTTCTTTTCCGAAGTTCCTCCTGCCTGGGTTCTGTGCTCCTAAGTAAGGCAACCCTAGGGATAAGATCCAACCTAAGTGTATCATGCCGTGCACATTACCCAGCCACACTGGTCTCTTCACCAGTCTCATGAGCTCTCTCACACTGCTCTGCTCCACATGGCAGTAACATTTCACGTGACATTTAGCTGTTGGACAGCTTCCTTGCACCTGAAATACAGAGCCTGGTGCCTCACTGCCTCTTTTCTCACACACCACAGAGACTTGACAAGAACCTCCCCTCAACCCACCTCCCATCCATCCATCCATCTCGCACCTGCTGGGTAACCACAGCAATCCATCCTTGGGCTAACTTGTCAGTCAAAGGTAATCACTCCTTTCCCGGGCGCAGCTCGCCCAGGCCCCCAAGGAATGGAAGCTATTTTGGCACCTGAAGTGTCACACAATATAAGGATATTGAGATGAAAGACCAAGATACCTGGCCAGCTAGGCCTTAAAGCACCCTTGATGTCTATGCAGAAAGCAAGTGGACTTCCTCCGGAGCAATTCAAGGTTTGAATTACACCAGAGAGAAATGGTGTCTCTTCCTCTGCCTGCCAGTGGCCACGCACTAGGGTCATTCCCTGCAGCCACTGGGAGACGTGGGCATTAACTCACCCTCTGAGCACAGGGAGACTTTGGAAATATTCAAGCAAAGCCCTCCTGCCATTAACTGCATGGAAGAGCACTGACTCAGAGGGCAGCTCCTTTTCAGGGGTCCTTTTAATAACCAGGAACGGCACATTCAGGCTGCGATGAATTAGGATCACCACTGGGGAGCTAAATGGTCCATAAAATGTAAGAATTCTCCTCAGAGCTGGGCGCACGGGGAGCTCCAGCAGACGAGAGGGCTTGGCCATCTCCCCCCAGCCTCCTCCCTCCACAGGGGCTCGGGAGGAGGAACGTGGCTGAGCGGGAACGGACGCGGAACCCACCCGTGTCCGAGCACCCACCAGACCGAGCGTAGCCCACATCCAACTGCAAAAAATCACAGCCGGAAAAACAGAGATGACCAAGGGGCACTGATGAGAAGGGTGTCCCAGCGCATAGGTGTGGGGGAGAGTGGAAGAAGGCCCTTCAAGCAGAAGGGAACAAAGCTGGTGAGATGTAGGCAGACAAAATCCTGATAGAGTGTGAGCTTCTCTGCTAGCACATCTCCCTGCTCCTTCTTTCTCCATCCCCCTTGTTTTCTTCTCACAGCTTCACTTGCTTCAAGTCACTGTCAAGACCTGAGCCCTTGGAATCTCTATCCATAAGACATCATCTTCGCACCACCAAGCTGAGGACAACTCCCCGGCCAAACACAGAAAACAGCAACTCCAGAGTGGAATGGATTAACTCCGACAGGGCATCTGCAGCTCCCACATGCTCCCGAGCGCCCTGCACGCACCCAGGTCCACTCCTTGGGATACGGTCAGTCAGCTGGACAATGCACAGGAGATTCTGCTGGAGGGAAAATACCAGGGATGACCTCAAGATGGCCCAGTAGGTCTTTGCCAGCTAGGAGCCTCAGGAAGAAAGGGACTGAACCATCTAGGAAAATGGCTCCCACCAGGAAACAAACTTGCAAACAAATAAAATGCTTTTGAGCAAGCTGCTGAGCTACACAAGGGTTGAACAGAGCGAGTGAAAGGGGAAAGACGCTGCTCCCAGGCTGGCTGTATTTTTCAAGCAGAGCTCTTTAACCAGAGAAGCCAGGAGAGAGCTCTTCCCAGCCAAGCCACTGGGAAAGCTGTGCTGATGCCCATGTGCAACCGCCTGGCTTGGGTCTGGAAGCCAGAAGAGCTGAGATCCAACAGGAGAAAGCTGACATGGGAGCCTTGGCTGGCCAGTGCTTGAGAACTAAACCATTCAGAGCAATAAAGGAAATTCCCAGTTTACAATACTGTTTTCTCACACATGCTGCAGACAACAAGACTCGGACCCCTCCAGTGGTTTATCCTCCGCAGCCCTCAAGTCCAGCAGCATTTTCAGTTCCCCAGGGCACAGAATAACTATGGTGTTGAGCTGCTATTATAGGGATTTCACTACAGGCAGAGAGGACTGGGGATTATGCTTTTGACAGAATATTCAATATAGACCCCTCAATTTTTAAGACATTTTGCCTCAATTCAGTATAGCACTGGATATGGACTTCACCTTTGAAATTCCTCCTGTTGAGGGAATTATTGTCCTTACTGTATAAACAGATAGAGCTGAGACCATTCAAGAAATTTTGAATTATGTTACTCAAGGATGAAAAATACACAATATTCATTGATTACCCCATCCCAATGGTTCATTGCTGGAAATAAAGAATTCCTTGCAATGCCAGTCTTATTCCCCCCACATCATAATTTTCCTCCAAGTTTTGGATCATCTTTCAAACGGCACCCAAGGTCTTTGGTCCTAATTTGCAAGTAGCAGAGCCCATAGTCCACATGGTGCATTGAGCATCACAGCCCACCAAATCTGTGACCACTATAACCCCAAATAAAGCAAAAGTCTTTGCTCTCATGTGCCAGAGAGCCAGCAGACCTGAAGGCAGGCGTGCACATCATGATGATCCTCCTGCAAAGACTTCATGTCCAATGCTTACCCCAAAGGCATTCCCAGAGCCACACATCTCAGACAACACAACTTGCAGCAGTTCTCATGCATTTAATGGACTTCAAACAAAGGCAGGCAGAGGAGGCAGCCAGCGAAACCTCTGCAGAAGGATAATGAAAGTCAAGCTTGCTACACTCATTTAAATAAAATCGTTCAGTGGGAGAAACCTAAAAAATTAGAATTTATTTTGCATAAGTGATATCATTTCCTTTCAAAAACAAAAAGCAAGCCTGCAGGGTCACAGAAGCAAATGGGGTCAGTGTTACTCCCTGTAAGTGCTGGAGAGGAGCATGCTCATAACGCTCCCTTGCTTAGCTCAGGCAATGCACTTCAGGAGGTAATTGCATGAACAACTCCAGGCAGCAAAGCTGACTCAAAAGGTTCTTGACCCTGCATACTCAGGCCCATCCCTGCACTACAGGTTCACCACCCTCTTCCTAGAGCCAATGTAACCATGTGAAAGGATCAACTATAAGGCTTTATCAAGATAAAAATGATTTCCACTAAAAACAGTGGAAACAGAAAATGCTTATCAAGATGCTAGTTGGAAATTCAACTGTTTTTAGACTGCATCATTTTTCAGTTACCTGTTCTTCTCTATTATTCTCCCAAGTCATGCTCAGAAAACACCTCCTGCCCTGGGGCCACGCCACCAGTTCCACTCTGGGCTCTTCCTGCCTCTCCTCCCAGCTCAGGTGGCTCTAGTCACTCAGTTCAGCAGCTTGCTGCAACTTCTCTCTTGAGCAGAGATTGCCAAATCCTGCTGGTTCCGGCCTAAAGAACAGCCTGCATGAAGGACACTAAGACCATCAGTCCTTCTTTACTCATGACCTTAGGCAGATCCCAAATGAAGCCTCCACAGCAGAGTGGGACCAACTCACTCCACTCAGAGCCCGGTCTGAGAAGGACTGCAACTGTTCTGCTCCTTCCACATAGGAAGGATTAAAAGCTAAGATAAAATTAAGCAGTGGTATAATTCACTGCTCAGAATTTACTAATATGCAACCTAGAAAGTGCACCACGGGCTATAAACACTTCAAGACACTTCACAGTGTTTTATCACTATATTAGAGAGCACTCGCCTTTTAACACTTATTTAGCAAAATAAAAAACTTCTGAGCAGTAGTTTCCTGTAAAGAAATAAATTAGCATGTTCTAATCTCCCACAGTAAGTGCAGTACAAGTATCTTCATATCAGAAGTAAAGACAGCACAGTCTGTATGCATTTTTACCTATCTGATTTTGTCCACCGTGTTTGCAGAATTACCCAAAACTTGAGGGAGGACGAGGATTAACTGATGCTCTCGACATCAGGGTGCTGCACTAAGCTCCAGCAGATCTGGCTCCAGCCCCTCTCTCTGTCTCTGACTGCAGGCGTATCCACAGGCATATCACTTAACCTCATTGTATCTCAGCTCTATGGCCAAATGCACAGTAAACACCTGTCTTTTATTGCCAAGATTAATTCACATCGCGCTTAAAGAGGAGGCAGAACGTTTCCATACACGGCGGGAAGCACTTGGACATTTTAGGGGAGATAAACCAGGTTAAAGCGTTTACAATCCAAGGACTCAACCCTAGCTGACACCCAGCACCCTCTTTCTAAATCACCTCTAAAATCACTAAATCACTCACCTCACCTCTAAAATCACTAAAATCACCCACAGTCAGCAGCTCCCTCAGCCCTTCAGAGCTACGTTACCCCCATTACCCAATACCCCATCAATGCAATTTGCTTAATCACTAGTGGCAGCCCCATCTTGGGTGCAGGATGAGGTGCAGACCAGGTCTGAATCTGGCTCTGGAGCTTCTAAACTTCGAGGATAGCTCCTTGCAACAGGCTAAAGCAATCCTCTTGCTGAGCACTCCGAGGCCCGAGGACCGTGTGCCTAACGAGGCTGTATCCCCACTCATATGTTAGCTTGGCAGGTCTGGTGCTCCTTTCATCTCTTGCTTCAGGTAGCTCTCTTTAATTAATAACATCTCTGTGTCGACACAGGGAACTTTCCACCCAGAATGAATGGCCCTCTCTCATTAGACCCACGACTGTCATGATGTATTCAAGAGCAGGAGTATGATTCATTTCCTTGTCTGGGAACGGAGGGTGTTGCTGGGGGTGGGGGGAGACGAGGCTCTGTAATGAGTGACTGATATTTGCTGAAGTTGATATGCGCCTCTGTCGGCTTGAACTGCCTTGTCAGGACAAGCCTTCAGAAAGGTGATGTTCCCACTCAAGAGGTTTTTCCTCATTAAAGAAATTGCATCTTAACAAGAGGGAAGGGGAGGGGTGGGAGGAGAGCTGCTGTCTCCCCCATTCCAGCCTGGATCACGCGCATCCATCCAGTACTGAACGCCGGCTAACCCAAGCACGGCGAGGGAGGCTCAGGATTCGGCTTCTCAGCCCTCTTGTGCGACGGGCTCTCATGGCAGCGACCCAGGCACTGCACAGGGACTCTCTGTGGGATGTCACACACAGCCTTTGGTGGCAGGGCTGGGGATCTTTTCTCACATGCTGAACCTCCATAAACCATTCCCAGATGTTTCGTGTCCCTTTCCTGCCACCCAGCTCACTGGGACCCGTGTTCCCAAGTGTCAGAGGGACACAGATAAAAACACCTCTGTGGCCTTCCAAGAAAGCAGTGTGCAGGAAAAGCCTGAATCCCACAGTGCCTCAATCTCTGAAGACCCCTGAGCCAAGCAGAGGCTTCCCAGCTGAGTTTCCATCTCAAATGCTACAGGTCCAAACGCCACTGCATGCCAAAAGCAGCTGCAACTAAGCTAAGGATCCTTCTGAGAAGAGCAGCAGCAGAGCAATGAGCAGACCTGCCTCCCAGCAGGAAGCACTGCCACACCAGGGCCCTCAGAAAGGGGCAGCATGGCATTTCTGACGCAGCATGAGTGGAAGTGAGGAGCGCTGTGCCCTCAACAGGGGCCACCAAGCACAGAGGACAGCATATTGTTTCTACAACATCCCATCACAGCAACAGCAAGAGACACTCATGTTGGCATCCTGGCCAACAACTGCCTTCCACCCTCACCTCTTGCACTCCCACATGTTATCACATCTCTCTCCTCCTAGACTTGCTCACATGCCAGATGGCAAAGGCTTGGAACACATCAAGACTCCACTCTGGAGGGCTGTGTTTAAGCAGCAAGTTGAGCCTTCACTGGGAGTGCAAGAAACCCAGTGAAGTGCCACAGGACCAGCACTCCTGAAGCTATGAGTACTTACAGGGGCTGTCCATGAACTAGATGGTTTGCACTGCTCCTTTCCACCTCCAACACTGGGCGCAGTCTGCAAGCAGCTGACGCAGGTTCCAGCAGGCATGTCTACCACAGAGCAAGGAGCTTGTCCTTCTAGGAACATCTCACCTCCCTTTCCTGAATTCCACTGGAATACATTTTTAATTGTGCAATGTTGCCAAGAACACACTCCTGCAACCTTAGACAAGTAGCCACCCACCTCCCTTCCTGCCACCCCAGTGCCTCCAGTGCCAAGTGTGTAGTTTTCATATAGCAAAAAAGGGCTCCAACTACACTGTCAGCATCCTAGGAAAGTACAGGGTGATTCCCTGGAATATTTCCTAGACGTTCCACATCCCTGATGCTGCATCTCCTTGTCTGAACAGCCTTGTTTCAGCTCCGTGGCTTCCCTGTTTAAAAAGAGATGCTCAGTTCTGCTTTGCTAAACCCTATTTGGCAATGTGTCTAAACACACACAAACTTAATTAGTTCAGGAGGGAGAGTCGGCATTTGTGGTGACGGATAAAAGTAATGGGAAATGAGACAAGTCAGAGCTGGCAGGGAGTCCTCACTCAAGCCTCATTCACTGGCACAGCACTAATCAGATGTGATGCTCCACGCTGCTGCACCCAATCGGCGCCGGGATGCGCTGCTCACCAAACGGCTGCACCCCGGCGCCCTGTATCCATGTGGCTGCAAACTCGAAATGTATTTTCTGCTTTGCCCTGGAGATGCTTCAGGATTGAACTCTCATGTTAATAGTTTAAAAAAAAAAATAAAGAAGAGGGAGAAATGAACCACTCTCTGCAACTTCATGGCCAGGAGTGGAGTCTTCTTTTCCAGCTGACTAGTAAGGCACAATCCATGCGAGAGGCTGCTGCAAATGGGGAATCAAGTATCTCAGCTCGAGAACTGCATGTCCTGCTGGCCCGTTCGCCCCACAATACCCACAGCTCATCAGCAGTGGGGCAGATCTTCAGTTATGTCTTGTCTGGTACTTTAGTAGCAAAACTACTCAGCCAAGGATAGAGAAATCTAGTAGCAAAAGGTGGAGTTTGCAGCTAGCTGTTTTGATGCAAGGTAAACATGATGTTTTAAGAGCAAGGAAGACAAAAGAGCAATTCACTCACTTCTAAGGATCGCAGGCAATTGTGATATTAGGAGCATCTGCAGGACAAACTGTGTTTCAAGCCCCAGGACAAGTGGCATAGCAGGAATCAAGAACCTTTTACTCCCTTTTACTGAGTCAGGGAGAAAAACCAGCAGCTCTCAGCAGAGGAGAAGACACAGTCACCCGTTATCCACTGCAGAGCTCTGAAGCAAAAGCCCTCAGAGGTTGCCTGCTCTATACAGATACCAAGTTAGGATGCCACTAGCTGGGGACCCTTATTCCACAGTGGAAGGGATCGACAGATGGGCTTCATGCACAAGCAGGTCACAATTCTGTTCCTCACAACCATCACCAAAAGCAGTAATCAGAACTCTCGGGACAACAATACAGGAGTAAAAAGCTGAGAAAACAGATGAGAAATAAGAGTTCAGCACATTCTTCAGCTGTCTTTGTGTGGGCCTTAAGAAAGTTTTAACATGAAATATAAAGAAAAATGAGCCCCATTTTTAGTTTAAACCAATTAAGCAGGAATTGGGGAAATACACTCAGACACCAGCTTTGGACATGGTCCCAACAAACACCCAGCTTTCGACTCAAAGCTAGCGTGCCACCCTCCTGTCTGCCACATGGCAAATCTCCCCTCTCCACGAGGGCCTGCGCTGCCACTCCGGTCCTCACGTCTCCCTAATCACACCAGGAACAGGCGAGGAGCTGCCACTCTACAAAGACCACTCTGCAGGAAGGAACCAGTGCTGATTGCTCCCAGGCTGTGTGCAGCTTATTCAGGCTTCAGACTTGGGGAAACCAATGTCAAAGTGAAAACCAAGTAACACTACTAACGAGTTGTGGATGTCAGTTTAACATTGGATATGTCAAGCCCAAGCTTTATCGATGTGATAACAACAAGAGTCTTTACCCAGCACTCTAAGGAAATAAAAAGCTGAGGAGAGATTATAGGAATCCAAGGGAATTCAGCACAATGTGACACTGATCTGCAAGCACCTTTCAGATTAGACTAATCTAATTCTTTGACTTTTGAACTCCTTTATTTTTTTAATCAAGTTTTTAGGCTGCAGGTCCAGCTATTTTCATAATGAGACATGCATGTACAACAGCACCTGCAGATCCAAGCGCAGGCTCCCACCTGGAATTCTTTAGATACTGTTGCCTAGCTGATAAGCATGACCTCAGTGATAAGAACACTGATAAAGAGTGCCCGACGTGGCTTTAATTTTCTCTCCAATACTGCTCTGCACTTTGCATACAGTTAATGCACTAAGATGACAAAGAGAAGGCCGTTCATGTGAAATTCGGATAAGGACCATTGCTTGACTTAGCTGTAGAGCAAGACCAAGACTTCTGTTCACAGCTGGAGACATCCATCCTTACTCTTGTTTCTGCATAGGAAATTTAATTCTCTTTATTCCCTGAGGAGATGTTAGGCACCACAATCTGCTGAGAAAAGGGGTAACTTTTTATCCATCCAGTCTCCCCAGATGAAATTTAGATTGAAGCATTCAGAAAAGTCAGAACAAGAACATTTCTGAAAAGTCAGAAATAAGAGCAACGGCCTCTTCTCTTTGGCAAGTATAACAGGTAAAAGAGGAAACATGACAAACCACTGGTTTAAACTTTTCTTGAGCATGAAAGCAACTCTACAGGGAATATCCTAGACACTGAACTTACAACATGCCTAGCACCTACCTTTTTTTCTTAAGCAACCCTCCTCCACTCTTCATTATGTGCGATAAACAATGATTCTCACAGAAACAAATACTAGAGACAGTCTGAGGCTTGTGGATGCAAGAGGCTTGGAAACAAAGAGGAACCACTGCAGGAATAAATGGCAGCATGAAGAGCCCTGGGAGGCTTCCCAGCCACAGCTCTCCACCAAACACCCGCAAGGGGCTAAACACAGCCAAGGCTGCAGCCCAACTAACAGGGAAGGAACAAAATGGGGACAAGAGATGAGCATCTTCCATCCTTCTCCACCAAATTAGAGATCTGTGAAATCATACTAGTTTGTAGCAGCCACAGCAATCCAAGGTGGAAAGAGGATATTTTTTTGCAGGCAGGAAATGTTTGCAAGGATGTACACACTACAGGCAAGCATAGAGCAAGAAAGCCGAGAAAAATCTCCCTCCCCTTCCATACTCACATCACTTTCAAATCCCAGTCACCACAGGTCACAAAAATCGACTTGACGCTGGGATCTAAGAGGCCTTCCTTCGCCATCCACTCGTCAACCCTCTGAAAAGAAGGCAAGAAAAGGGGATGAGTTTTTGCAGAGGCAGACCGAGCCACAACAGTTAAACTCAGATAAGCTGCTCGCAATCAAGAGAGAAGAAAATTGTGATCTTATCCACCCCTCTCCCTCTCTCTCTTCTCTCTCTGCTTGCCATCTCAACAACAGCACGTTTGGACCTTTGAAGATTTCTGATAGGAGACATCAGGCAACCAGAGCAGAGATGATCTTATCAGACACCACAGCAGCTCTGCTCATAGAAGGCTGGAAGTTGTGCAGCGCTAATGGGACAATACAAATGCAGTATTACCTGGTGACTCTCCTCTTTTCTTCTTCCCATATCAAATGGGCTGGTAGCGAAGCATAACTTCAGCCCCTTCCAGTGATGAGAAACCTACTTATTTCTTGAAGTTTTCTAATGCAGGACAGAGGTGGGAAGCAGAGCCTAAACCAAGAGCATCTACTATGACCCTCTGGGTATCAGTCTGGGAACTGAAGGGAAACGGCCAGCAGAACAGATCGTCTGTTTGGATTGCAGGGGAACACAAGCACTCAGTGACAGTGCCCCTCATCTACAGCATCCACAGGTACTCTAATTAATGGGGAATGGGGACACGGATCAAAGGGGAAGGACTGGGCACGCACGAGCCCTGCATGGCAGTAACAACCAAGCCCGTCTGTCCTTCCTTTATAGCCCGAGTCTCTTCCCTCCTTACAGTTCTGAGCACAAGTATGCTCAGAAGGGAAGGGTAGAATGGGGATTTAAAGAGAATCCAGTATTCTGGATCAACTTCCTCATAGGGATAATTGTTCTGGATCCACTGTGGCAATGGGCTACATTAATCTGGAAGAGGCACAACCACCACAGTGATTCATCAGGAAAAACTAAGCTAGAATAGACCCTCATCATAAATATCTGAACTAAAGTCCTCGCTGTGAGATGCCAGCAAACTTTGGTGGCAGATGACAGGCAATTGGCTGCTGCTAGTGGGGTTGCAGAACAGCATTGCCTGTGCTTCAGCAAGAGGAATCCCTGCTCTTTCCTCTTGCTTGATGCCTTGAATTCCTAAGAAAAAAAACTATCATGCCCCAAATTTTGATTATTTTTATTTCACTGAATTTTAATTTTTATTTTAACAGAAAATCCTTTAGTCCAAAACTTATTCAAATCTAGAAAGCTGCAGGTGTATTAATTGCACTGAAAACATATACAAAAACGTACTGAAATGTTTCCACAGTAGGAAACTCTTGTAGGAAGAGTGACCAGTTTTTTGAGGTACTGCAGCAGCTCCTGAACAAACTGGAGGCACCTCCCGTGGAGGCAGGTGCAGACACAGGCACTGCTGCCAAGCACCTCCTGAGGAGCATGAGAGACCAGGGCAGGGCCTGGCAGGTGAGACGTCACCTCCACGGTGGCATCTTGGCACTGCTGCTGCCTTTGCAGCAGAGCACGGGGCTTCTTCCTGCAACCAGCTGGGAAACATCTCCCTTGGGGAGAGCTCCCCTCCAGCTCCCCAGCTGGAGAGCTCCCCAGCATCTGGCCTCCGGCCCCTGCGAGGCACTTTTGCCTCCCTTGGGTTGCTGAGATCCTGCATCCATCCCTGCACAAGACTCCGGGGAGCCACGGACAGCAGCTGGAACCTTTCTGAAATCCCTGAGGTGAGCGCCCATGAAGTGCTGTCTCCACAGAGGAGTTTAAAGCCTTTAATTTGATTTCCTCACATAAGCAATTGTTGCAATTATTCTGATTAGGAACAATTAGGTAACACAGCAATGGAAATCCTGACAGAGACAATGCATCGAAGTGCAGCCTGAGCAGGCTCTGCTTAAGGAGGTTTCCTTCCCTATTTGACTTCCAACAAAAGCTATCGATGGCAAAATACTTCCAAGCTAATTAAGCCCTAAATGCTGTAGGAATCCAACATTAAGCAGATGGCATTATTAGGGCTATATCTGCATTCGCACATCCTCCAGATTAGATTTTAGAGGCATTTTCCTTCTATACTACATGTATTATTGAGCATTTAAATAGGTAGAGAATATTAATTTAATAAGGTGCTGAGGGAGCAGAAGGAAAAAGAAGGCAGAGCTACCAAAGCAGTGGTCTCAAGCCATCCACGTCTTGGTGCTTTGAAACTGGCTAAAGCAAGAATAGCCTCTTCTCCTATCTGCTGGCAGGAGTTTGGATATCCTGTCAGTACCCTTGACATGAACAGCTGGAGATGACAGATCAATGGTTCAATACTCTCAGCAGCATGTCACCAACGTGACAGCAAATGTTATTCTAATGAAGCTGTAATCATAGTCAAATTACGCGGTTCGATTCTCAGAAAAGGGAGGGTGCAGGGAGAGCCATGCAGAGCGGAGGACAGGATCCAAGGGCAGAGTTCAGGAACTAAAGGTTATTCTTCTCACCTCGAGCACTTGCTGGAGGCTGGGCTGCCCATCCACCATGCCTTGAATAATCCCAGTCAGCTGAAACAAGAGACAAACAGAAAGCAGGAATCAGAGCAGCGTTCAAAAGATGGTTGGAAAATCTCCTCTGCTGTCCTCCTTGCTGCACAAACAGATGCTCCCGTGACCCTCGTGGGTGATACGGAGCCGGCAGCTGTCCCAGCCACAGGCAAGGGCAGAGCTTCATCCCCAACAGAGCAGAGCAGCAGGGCTCCCACCCACACAAGGCACCAGGGAGCAGCTCCCATCAGTGCAGGACGCACCGCGGGCTGCAGCGCTGCCCGACCTGCTGCCTCCTTTTCAACACGGGGCTTCCCATTTTGATGTTGCTTCGATCTGCATGGGTAGAGGAAACTACTGGCAATGTGCAGGCATTGCCCTGCTATCGTGGTGACACCAGAACTGCATCATGTTAGATAAACACAATATACTGCTGTTGGTAAACGAGAGGTGTGGAGAATCCGCTCACCCACGGCGCGCTGGGCAGCAAGCACACGTGTTTTCTGATTGTCCCTCACAACCTTCTTCTGCATTTTAAGCTGCAGATAAGACTTACTGTATTTAAAACAACTGAAATCTCAAAAAAGAGCACATACTTCCTGACTACTAGAATAACTGTTTTTTCCAGTGGGCTCCTTAGAGACACATGCTGCCAACAGCTAATTCCAATGACTCTTCCAGGACTGTTTAGCTGCTTAAAGGTAGACACAGGCACAAAAACACCCAGGTTCAGGGGTCTCTGCCTGGGTGTACCCAGGATGGCTTGAGGCACGTAGAAAATAAATAATTTTTGTCCACCTTTCAACTGACAAAACTGTCTTTTAACATATTGAATATCGGAGGTCAGTAGCTTGCCATCAATGCACCCAAGTAATTAAAAAAATCATTATTAAAACAAGCACACACTACAGTATTTCGCTTTATATTGCACTTTCCTCACGCCTTTTCATAAAGGAAAGGTCAAATGCAGCCCCTTCACCTGCACTCGGCCCCTGAGCCCCCCAGAAGCCACAGAGGCCGGTGGAGAGGAGACCTCAAGGCAGGAGACATCAGCCCTGTCCCAAACCACAGGGCTCTCTGCTATTAAATGCACAGCAACTGAAAGCAGCTGAGCTGTTTCTGCCTCTCTGTTTCTTTGGCTGCTTGGCTTACAGCACTGAATTTGGAGGAAAGAAAAAAAAAAGATTAAACTTCAATTAAATTGTAATTACATTTAATGAATACCAAATACCTGACTCACTGAATAAGCTGTAAGTGGAAAGATTATTTTCTCATAGTGACTTCCTTGGAATAGTAATATATACCTTTTAGGGAAAGTATTTTAATTTTAAGAACGCAGAGTTCCTCTAGGTGGGTTTCGGAAGTTCATCAAGTCACTATTAGGTGGAATTTTAAGGAAGTGGAAGGATACAGACAACCTTTTATATTCCAGAAACTGTTTTTTAATATTAATCTGCATTTTAATTGGGTAACAGCCGCTGCCTACAGAATTTCCCATACTCAGAAGACAGACAGATTTAAGAGAGATTAACGCATGGCTCTTTAGAGCTGTATTCAGCACTCGCAAGCTTGTTTGCTCATTTTCTTGGTGTTCCCTTCCCCAGCAAAGATGGGGGGCACAACCCGTGCCCAGGCTGCAGTGCCAAGGGAGGTGCCAGCTCGCTCAAATTGAGCACCCGCCGTGCAGACACCCAAGAGCCTCGCAGCAGGAACCACCCGTCCCAGTACAGAGGGATGCCCACCCGTCCCATGGCTCCCATGCAGACCAGAGGCTGCCCAAGAGGGTCCCCATCGCTGCTCTCTTATCCTCCCTGTTCTATTCATAGTCACACACACCAGTAACACCCAGCTTGGCGCTGGGTGCATCGTGTGCCTGCAGCATCATCTGCTCTTGTGGCTTTGCTGAAGTATCAAAGCATAAAACTAGGCTCCTGGAAATCCTGATTGGTGATCCTCTGAAGCACATGGACTTGGGAACATAAAAAAAGTTAAAGCATTCTTCTTTTTGTTCCTTTATTGTCTGTTCCTTCAGGGAAAAAAATCAATATAAAATAATCATTAAAAAAGAGCAGAGTAGCATGAAAAGCCTCCATGAGCATGCTGCATGGAGAGGGAACATATCCCTTAAGCACTCGGCATGAGCTTTCTCAGGCACCAACCAGACTAACCACATCTTCCAAAGGGGCATGACCAGGTTTTATACCTGACAGCAGCTTCTGGCTACCTGTAAGTGCTTTCCATCCATTCAGAATAAGTGTGTCTTCACTCCTGATGACCAGGCTTCGAGGGCTTTTGTTTCACACAAGTAGATGAAGAGGAAGGGGAGAGGATCAGGGCTACAGAGCGAATTGTCTGCTGTGGGACGTCAGAGGAAGCCTCTCCTGGCCAAGGGCACGCGCCAACTCAGGGCCAGAGTAAAGCAAAGGGCTGCCAGGAGGGTGCCCATAAGCACTACACCCTTGCCACACTGTGCTGTCTTCCTCAGGATGGAAAACAAACTCAACGGATGCTCCAGATCCTGGGAGTCATGTCAAGGGACCCCAGCAATCCTCTCACACCTGCTCTTTATGTAGCAACCTTGTCGCTTCTTGGTAAAGGCAGCGAGTGGCAGGGAGAGGTGGGGAATAAGCAGCCGAGCAGACAGGCTCCGGAGTAACGTCAACACTACTGCTTTTCCTACGGAGTTTATCTCGGAAACCATCGTATTTCTACTCCAAGACAGTTTGCTGATTACATAAGCACTTGTCTCTGGTGTACAATCTGATAATCGGCCCTGGTCTTTCTTTGTAGACAAAGAGGCCAATAAATCTCACCCTTTGTAAGTAGAGGTGCCTAGACAAAGCCCTTTACTGGCATTTAGCAGAATGGGTGTTTCTGAGGCAGCAGCTGAGCCGATGGCCAGAGCTGTGCGGGCAGTGGCTGCGCACACTGCACATCCCGGCTCTCCCCCGGGACCCACCAGGGCCCTTCTGTCTCTCCTCCTCACTGCGCATCCCCAGCGCCAGCGGCACGGGCCGAGGTGGCTCGCGGAGCTTCCAACTCCAGCCTTTACAAAAGTAGGCAGA
The DNA here is from genome assembly GCA_032273925.1 of Rhynchotus rufescens. Lineage (NCBI taxonomy): Eukaryota > Metazoa > Chordata > Aves > Tinamiformes > Tinamidae > Rhynchotus > Rhynchotus rufescens. Next base: position 83,676 of record JAVCKT010021888.1, read on the forward strand.
AATAAGGAATGGTATTTTCATGGCTGTTTATAAGATGCCCAGCAGCTCACCTCTGCTTCCTGGCACAGTGTTTCCAAGCCAGGCCAGGCAGGAGATGCTGTGAGCAGCCTGGCAGCCAGGTGGCACAGAGCCCATGCCCTGCACTGAGCAGCACCGGCCACTCGGGGCTCAGGAGCCAGGATTCTCCAGGCCACAATTACTCCCTAACACACACTATTAATAGCAGAGGGGTTCCCCAACCTGCTGTGTTTGATGACCTTGTGCCATAGATATGCCCTGGAGGGGTTTTTTTGTGACCATTTCACCTGGCTTCAGAGCTGTCCCTCTTTATTTCACTCTGTCCCCACGACAGCAGGCAGGAGTTCAGCTGCAGAGGAGGGACAGCAGCAGCAAAGCCCATGCCTACGTGCAGGGCTCCTACAAATTCACAACCCAGCACATGCCACTCAGCTCGCAGCCTCTTTCGCTCTATCCCTTCACACAAAGGAGTGTGCAGAGAGGTGACTACCTGCTCCACGCTTCCTGGCTCCAAAGAGCAACAGAAGACAGAGCAAGTGGCATAGATGGGCTCGATGTCTCTACATGGTTGGTGTCCGCAGGACCTCCAAGCCACTAATCCCAGTGTCGAGCCCCTAGTGCCTCCTGACACCCTAGCAGACTTCAGACTATGTTCAGCTTGCAAAAACATGCCAAATAAATGTCAAATTTGCTTGCAGACTCTCATGGAGCAACAGATTTGCAACATTCAGCACTGGGGGTAGGACAAAACAGAGGATTTTTTCCAAAATGAAACTTCATTAGGAGTCAATTGATGAAATGATTTCTCCAGAATCCAGATGACATACAAACATCACATTTGGGGCCTTACTCCATCAGATAACACGTCTCAACACAGATCAGGTGCAAGCTTTAAAAGTGGTCACAGCACACACTTGCACATGTTCAGCAAGTCTCACGTGTGTTAGGACAGCTGAAGTATTGCCCAGCCTTCTAGGAATAAGATTGCAAAAGATTTTCCATTATAGGCCCCTGTTTTCACACATGTACAGCTTGCTGAAAGCCTCTCTCATTGTCTATACTTAAGTTTTTTTTGGATTTTCTTTCCCCCCAAAATTTATATAAAATAATACCTTCACCTCTTTTTCAGTTACAGGACAATGAAAGAAGGGAAAGTATTTGTTTTTAAAATGTAGAAATGCGGAAGGGTCTGACTGGCCTTGGAGGGGGCTCAAGCCACCACAGAAAAGTCATTTAATCAAGTTGGTCCCCATGGGATGAGTTTGCTGAGGGCCCCACTGCAGCCACTGAAGTCAGAGAAAATGCATCGTGGTGTCAACAGCCCCAGTCCTGCATGCAAAGAACTTGGGTACTCTGATCCTCCAACAGCAGAGAAGCAGGAAAAAAAGCTGAGAGGAAAGGGAACTTATAAGACTTCTTCACCTGCAGCAGTAAAGAAGTGTGCCTCTGCAGAAGCAGTCGACTTTGTGCTGAAATGAAAAAACAATATTCCTACTCCCATGATTCCTAAGATTTGTAAGGAATCACCCAGTTCCTTGCATGCCATCTTCATCCTCTCATCTGCATCTGGGGAAGGCTGGATGCATCTCAGCAAAGCAGCTCTCCTCAGTAATGAGTGTAACCAAGTAACAAGACCTCACATTTGCAGCAAGCACTGCACAAACCCCACAGGCACACCATCAAAAAAAGAGTCTTAAAAATAGAGATGTAGGATGCCTTACCATTCCGAGGAGCTCATCAAATCAACAAGCAAGCTCACAGGAGAGTCGTTTAGAGCCTCTGAACCAGGCAGCAGTACTACACTGCCTTTGGACCAGGCTGTCTTTGACCTTCCCCACCAAAGAGCAGCACAGCACAACCATGAAGTGCTCACAGGTTCCAATACCTCGACCATTCTCCACTTTGGCATCAGTATTTTAGTTCTGTGGCCATCCAGGAACACATTCATTAGTTAAATACATAATTGATCTTCTTAAAGAGATGGTAACCATAACTGGAGTTGCTTATGAACCCAAAGCAAAGCCTGTACACTCTACTACAATAATCAAGATGTTTCCCCTTGTCCTTAACATGAGGCTGGCACAACACCATGCCTTGGAGCAGCAGCACGAGGAAGTGATCCCAACCCCTGGTGCAATGGAAATCTGCTTCCCAGAGATACTCTTAGCGCACCAGGGAACCTTTGCACTTTACCTCTGTACAGAAGGGCGTAAGCTGGGGATGCACCACAGGCTGAACATACATGTGAAAGGTGGATTCGATCTCCATCGTCCTGCCATTCAGCTTCAGGATAGGGAATTCGATGATTTCCTGAAGAGGGTAAAAAGAAAAGCAGCTGATCATTTAAATCAAGCAAAAAAAAATGAAGCTGGGAAAGCTCTGTTTTAGCAAGATGACAGCAAGAAGAGTGGGCTGAGGGTCGCAAACAGAAATGAGGCCAACAAGAAGCTCTACGCTATGCATGAGAGCCAGGCAGGAGCACTGAACACATCCAGCACCGTTAGCGTGAAGGATCACGGTGCTGGCACTCGTCACGTGCTGGCCTCAGCCGGGACATCCCGGTGGGTCCCTGCGCCCAGTGCAGCGACTGCAGGTGCTGCTGCCTCGAGTTGAACCTTTCGAGAGGAAGACTACAACACAGCACCACTCACACACGCTGCCCCGAGACCACGGAGAAATAAACGCTGGCAATGGGTTCCTTGGGGCTGGCAGCGACATCTCGGACGCGATGCCCTCAGGATGAGCAGCTCCAGCCTCTCCACCACTCGCTGCTTTTGGAGGACACCACACAGACACCAAGAGCTGCTCAAAATGTGCAGGCTGTGGCATAAAGCAGCTCCTTCCCAGGCACGGCTGAGACACAAGTTGCAGGGAGCGCCGCTCTCCTCCAGCGAAACAAGAGCTCTAGGTCCCTTTGCAAAAGCCACCCCTGTGGGATGCAGCACAGCAGCAAGCCCTGCTTTATTTTCTTCTCTATAGCCAATTTATGCTGATAGGGAAATAAAAATGTTCTTCATCAGAGGAATGTTCAATTATTTGAATAATCAGCAATCAAAAATTTACATGGACCTGTTAATAAAAAGTTTAAACAAATCCAGTTATGATGGATTTCTCAATTATTAAAAAATATACATGATATTAAAAAAAGCAAGCGCTGAATAAAAGCGATAAAATCCTTTGTGTTCGCCCCCCTCCTTCCCCACCGCCTCTCCTCCTTCCAGTTTAATGCAAGAGAAGTGACAATTTGTTTGGTGTCTTTAAAGAATAATTTGTCTATGTTATTTAATAGAGATGCATGGCACTGAGGTTCTGGAGTGCAAATGAGCCTGCTGAGTGATATCCATGCAACAAGCCTCTCAAATCACTTCTAGAGAGAAAGAGAGAGGGAGAGAGAATAAAAAAAATATTGCTTTTTAATATTCAAAAACAGTTTGCAAAATTTAATCAAAGCAGAGCAAAAGCTAACATTTTTACCACTTTGACATTTTTATTAGCGCTTTCATAAATTTTTAAAACATGAATGGAATTAGTTTAACAACAAAAAAAAACACACTGCCTGAAAACATCTGGAAGAGACAAATACGAAATACTCAAAAATAAATAAATAAACCCAACTCGGGCGAGTAAAATTAGCATGTGGAAGAGGCAGTGGCTGCAGAGGAGCAGGGCAGGTTTTGGACCCGGGTCGCACTCTCTGTGACAGAGGGTGGAAGTTACCCCGAGTCGTGCGCGTGAGCTGAGGGCATCACAGCGCGGGCAGCAGCGGGAGGGCACCGGGAACAACGTGCAGGAGGGGAAATATCCCTCGGGAACAGCCAAGGGCTGTGGATGCTCATGGTGCCGAAGTGCCGGTGCGCGGCGTAGGACAAAACACAGGATTCCCGTTTTCCGACACGTTTGCCCACTGCATTTTTCCCTGCTGAAACAGCCTCCCCTCAGCCTCCTCCCGCTCGGAGGGGCCTGCGGATCTGGAGGCAAACGGGCTGTGCCCACGGAGCGTGGCGCGAGGCCCGGCCGGCTAGCGCGCCTCAAGGCCGCCGCCAAACGCGGCCCTCCCTGCTCAAGGTCGGGCCGCCTGGAAGCAGCAGGATCGAGGCAGGACAGGCCCCATTTCCCTGCCGCAGCCAAAGGCACTTCCAGAAGGGTCGGATTAAAACACACGGAGGAGGAAAAAAAAAAAAAATCTACTAAAAAACGTGGAAAATTTAACAATATCAAGCATGACTGCGGATCTGGGGGAAACGCGCGAGCTGGGGTGGAACCTGAGCAGCAAGGCGAACATCTTGGGGAAAGAACGGCAGCTCTTTGGGGCTTATTTGGTCCGTTTTTCAAGCGAGCGGTAAAGGGCCTTTCCCAAAAGGCTGTTTATCCGCACGCTTCCTACAGCGAGGATTTTTCCAGGCTCTGGCAATGTTTGCTCCGCTGGTATCTAAGGCAACAGATACCAGCCCCATGAAATCAGCCCCACTCCTCACTAACGACGTTAGCCAGTCCTGCAATGAAATTTAACCTGTGACACCGCTGTACTTTTCATTTAAACTTTCATTTGGAGAGAAGCAGTGTTTGGAGACCCTGCAGTTTGTCCTGCTAATAAAGACAAGTGTTGGGACCTTTAAAGGTGCCATTCATCTTTTGCCTTTATTAAATTCAATTTTCTTAAGCCCATGATACATCATGAAATTAAGAGTTGACATTCCTGCAGAAACAAAAATATCTATCAAACATAAACAGAAAGGGGGGAAAAAAAGAGGCCTCTATTACCAAGAATTTATGGCTTAAAGTTGATCTGTTTCCACTTTTTTCCTTTCTTTTTTCTTTTTTTTTTTTAACAAGCATATGGTTTGTTTTAGATATCCAAAATGTTATTACAGATCTAGAATTTCATTAGTAATTATTCCGAAATGGTGAGTGCTCAGACACACACACACACAGGCGGCCGGGCGCTCCCTCATGTCCCACAGCAGCCTGGTGAGCTGAAAGGCTGCATCCCCCCAGCCAAGGCCCTGGGCTGCCTTTTCCCAGGTGGGAAAGGCAGAGGGAAGCAGTGCAATGGAATTAAAAGGAGGGGTTCACTCACATTTGGTTTCTTTTATCAGGCTGATCACTCGTAAGAGCTACCTTGAGACCCTCATGCATTTCCACGTCCAGCACTGGTTACCTGTGTGCCAACCACTGCATCATCTTCCCCCAGCAGCACTTGGGTTTTCCAAGGATTTCTCTCTCAACCAAAAGTTATGGATGTGCTGAAATAACGCGGAGGGTGTCCAGAGGCTGCCAATAGCCACAAGGTACCAGAAGAACAAATGTAGCCATTTGAATTCTGCAAGCTCTGCAATTAGGTACTTTATTTAGCACTGCAAAGTGACTTGAAAGGAAATCCAGCCTTCCAACCATCAGCAGTAAATAAGCAGTTTTTTATTTTCCTTTCATTGTCGTGAAAAGTTGAGCATGTTTTGTGCTGAGAAATTCTGCACGCAGCTCCCAATTACAGGCATTTGCATTTATATTGTTGGAACACAGAGCTTCTAAAATCAATATTAACACGCTTAAAGAAAAAGACATTGCCACCCTGTCCCTCCTTTCAGCTGCTCACCCAAACACGTTCACAATAGGAACAGAGAGAGCCCTAGGCTTAGAAATATCCATTACTGGATCCACTGTCTTCCCAGCAATCTTCTATTCACGATTTTGCATTACTTCAAGCAAACCTAGCTCAGTTTTCCCCATCTTTTTTCTTAAACCTGCCCATCCCATGACACGGGGTCTGAGGAGAAGCAAGTCAGCTGCAGAGCGGCTACGGGCGTCCCTTTCAAAGGGACCTGAAAAATTCATACGGGCATGTGAAACCACTGCTGCAAACACAGCCTCTTCCTACCCATCCGCCCCAAACGACATCCTCCTCCTTTAGCACGAGAAGAGGCCGCCTGGATTTTCTCGATGATAAATCAACAAGCACACGCCGATACTCACTAAATGCCTTCCTGGAACAGCACGATCTCTAGAGCTCAGAAAAGCAAGCAGCAAAAGTTGCTCTGTTTCCCCCACAAGAATCTTTCTGCTCATCTTCTGGGATCTGTGGAGCAATTAACATTCTTAGACTAGAGGAAAATCCACAGCAAAAACTTCCTGGCTCTCCAAACCTTCGAGTTGAGAAGCCCATGCAAGAAGTGGGCAGCTCTTACTGCAGGACAGGGGTTTATATATTTGAGCAAGATCTCGTGGCTATTCAGTTCAAAAACCAGCAGAGAATAATTTATCCCCTACTCCTACCGCCATCTGAAGAAGTTTCATAAACATCAGAATAAAAGACGCCCCTAAAAATCAGAGCTGACTGTTCAAAAATGTACTAAAAACCAGCAGATGCTCTAAAAGGATTTTTTTTCTTCCCTGATAAAAAAAAAACAGGCAGAACTTCCTACCAGGAGATCACTTTGCACCTTCAGAAAAGGTGAGGGAGGGAAATGCAAGGGAGTTTCACTGGAGGGAACACAGACTCGGCATCAGTGCATTTTATTCAGGGATTTTTTTCCCCTCTTTAAAGAAAAAAAAGTCATTTTATGCACAAGGAGCTTATTTCTTAAACAAACACTCGTGTTTTTGATTTACACCACGGGCTGCTCCTAAATAATTTATGGCGGGTTAAATTTATTGCACAGCCCTGGCCGGCTGCAAATTCGAATTGCCAAATAATTAGATTTTAGGGCAATGCTTATAAATTATCCGCCGATTTGTCCGGACTTGTTTGTCAGTTGCTTTGTGCTTCGGGTCATCTTTGGCATTTCGCTGTTTGTGTTTTAATTGCTGATTTACACTTTGACAGATGAGAGTTGATGCCTCCAAGTTCCGGGAGGGAGCAGAAGAGGGGGAGTGAAGAGCAAGAAGAATCAGAGCTGTTAAAGGCTTGCGATTTCCCTTTTTTCCAAGGCAATTAAAATCCAAAGGGGACACAGTAAGGACAGCACTAGCCTAACAGATCTGCCTTCCCCATTCCCATTCCCTGCCTTAATTATTATTTTAACTAAAGCTGTTTTCAAGTCGAGCAGCCTTGCACTAGCCCTCGGGGGCAGTAACCAAGATGACCTCATAGGTCTTCTCCCCAATTCGGAATTTCTGTTTAACTAACTAAAACGACTGCCATAAAGACAACCCTTTTGCATTGGGGGACAGCAGGACTTCTGCTGAATCAAGCACGTGGTGGTGCCTACGTGCACACACAGCCACGAGTCTCCCGACACTTCTGCCCAAGGTACAGTACAAAATAACCTTGTGAAAAGGCCTTTGGGGAAGCAGCTGACCCCCAAATTACGTTTTCCATTACTTAGGTGAAGATACACATCTGCACACACCTAACAATTAAATATGTTTAAATAAATGTTGTATCCTTGGGAAAAGCATGAGGAGAAATACATGAAAACATATGGAGCAGGCAGGAACGTGGAAAGATTATGAAATACAGGGAGATGACGACGCGAAGACAGCTTCTGCTCCTGGATCCTTTGAATACCCAGGGTTTCTTCCACCCCCTGCCTTTAGAATGACCTCACTGCCAACTCTCAATATTCAGGTA
>JAVCKT010021888.1:91270-107779 GCA_032273925.1 Rhynchotus rufescens
GTACTCAAACCCAATGTCAAGGACTGGTTTTCCTCAATGGTCAATTTGCAGTTGTCTTCTGGGTTCTACACTGGCATCAAACCTAGCTCATATTTTCTAGGTGTTTCCTTGCAAGCGTGAGAGAGGGATCATTTCTCTTCCTTTAATAGGAGCTGAAATTCCCATCTAATCACATGCCTCCAGGAGCTGGAGCTTTAAGAGAGACATCTAGTCCATGCACCTGCCCTAAGGCAGCAGCATCTCCCCCTAAATCATTTCTGACTTTGTCTAGGCTGTTTTTAAAGACTCCAATAACAGAGATTCACACACTCCCCAGGCACTCTATCCTGCTGTTTCATTCGTCTTATCATTAGAAAGTTTCTCCTAATGCCTAATAGGAGTTTCCCTTGCGTTGTTTAAATTCATGACTTCTCCTGTGCACAGCAGACATAGACTTTCCTTTTTCTGTAGCAGAAAACTGTTTTCTTGCATCCTCTTCAGTTCCCTGTACTACACAACTCTAATGCCTTCAAGTGTGTGTGCACAGATTGTGTTTTGCAGACCCCTGGTCACAATCAGCTTTTTCTTCTGGACCTTTTTAAAATGTTTTAAGCATAGACTCTAAAACAAAACACTCTTACAGCTGGGGTCCCTTCTTATAGGCCCGAAAACAGGAGGATCCACATGACTTTTCCCCCTAAAGGTGACATTTCCCCTAAACCTGGCACTATAGTCTTCGGGATTGTCATGCCACCATACCTCAACACTTTCAAAGCAGGCTCCTAACCCTTGCCCCTTCATATCAAGTAAAACCCTTGGTAACCACCAGCTCGCAGCTCAACTTCTGCCTGTCACCATCAGCATCATGCCACCTGCCAAAAACAACAAAGCTATTTCTATCTTCCCAGCAGCACCCAGCCATCGGGAGCCACAGAACCTCCCTTCTCTTTCCACACTGAGGATGAGAAATACAGACACACTGACATTTCAACTCATTTTTTTTTCAAGCACTACTGACATATATTTAACCACCCAGAAAATCTCAACTGCCACACACAACAGTAATTTAAAGCTTGACAGTTTGGGGAAGCTTAATGCTCAGACCAGGTTACAAAAAGCACACAGGACTCTCCAAATATTACTTTTGTACTGCAAGAAGGTGACTACGCCACATCCCTTCTCAAGTCCACCCTTTTCTGCCCCCGGCGAGCAGCCTGTGCACATCCCCAATACAGACTTATCAAATCATTTTGAGATCCAACCTCTTCACCCACTATCGAGCAGCACAAGCAATCAATGTTCCCAGCACCGCTCAAACATCTGGGATGGGCAGAAAGGGCATGTTAGTGCATGGAAATGAACACCCGCAGCTTTACAAGCGTCACAGCTAACTGCTGGTGACAGCATCGCCTCTGCCTGGCGTACAGAGGGATTAAATAACACAACCAAAACACTTTCGCCAGCCACCAAGTGTCCAGACCAACAAAGACAACATGAGGTTGGTTACAGAGCCGGCTTGGAACAAAGTAGGAGGAAGCAAGAGATTTTGCCAGAAAGAGCCAAGCTGCACCTCCTACTTGGGAGGTTCTGCTCAAGACTAAGCAGGGAACCTGTACCAGCAAAGACCATAACTGCCTGAAGAGAAAAGCCAAGCCCTAACACAGCACCCCAGGCAGATACTACCATATGGAAGAGCAAATCGGCAGAGAAACATGCAGCTGAACCTGGGGTATATGTTAGCTATTAGCTACCCTAGCTAAGGTCACAGGGAGGTTTGAGCCAGAGCCTAATCAAGAACTGAAAAGCTCCTCACATCAACCCTGTGCTCTCCAGATGCCATTACTTGTGTCCACCAAGAACCTAGGGGGACCACAGCAGGACAACTGGAAGGACACCCGAACTCATGGTCACTTTATTTATTTACAAGGCTATTAACACATCAGTATTTACTTTCTGCACTTTTGTTTTCCCTGTTCGATCCCTGTTCTAGTTTTCTGGAAGATCTGCCTGAAAGCTGTTTATTCACTTGAGCATCAGTCCTGCCCTTCCCCTGGGGGGATCAGATTTGCACTTCAGTGGCTGCTCAGGAGCCGAGAAGCAGAAGATCCTCCCTGCAGCATCTCAGGGTATTGCACGTTTTTAAAAGGCCGCCAGGCGTCTTGGGCTGAGGAGCAGCAAGTGCCCAGGTCACCAGGCACCAGACAGCAGCAAACACCCATCAGGAGCCCTAAGGAGCCCCAGGATTAACACCGTGGCATCCCTCCCTTCTCCTCAGAAAAGTACATGCTGTAAACGTTTCCAACACCCCAAGCAGCTGCTTCACAGCAAGGCAAAGAAATCCTTAAACGCACTCCAAGGGCCCAGCGCATTCCTGAACTCGCAGGGATCTTTCCTTTTCAGGGTGACTGCAGCTCAACTGCTTCCTGCTGTAACAACAAGTCTACTTAACTTTGCAACTTGTCACCGCAGCGATGTGTAATGTTTGCACAGCTAAGGATACAGTGTTCAAACAGCACAGGTGGGGAATTGCACGCCGGGATGCATAACTGATGCGGGGTCTCCGCGCGCGGCGAGGGAAAGGGCAACATGACTGATTGCTTCAAAGCAGTCATCTCCTCGGCCTGTCAATAACGAGCCAAAAGCTAAGCAGGTTGGGTCAGGTTAGGACTGCAGCAGGCAGCCACCTGAGCGCCTGGTATTTTAGGCTTGTCACTATAATACGACCGGGTTTACATCTTGAAGAAATGGAATATTTCCATACATCACATGTCTTGCCCGGCGGTCCACTGGTTGTTTGGGGTTGGGAGCTGCCCACGCTACCTCAGCTCATCAGGTTTTAAACAAACACAGCCTGTTGGGCTGCCTGGAGCCGTAACCCTCCCCGTCAGATTGATACGGGTCACAGCAAGGTTGTCCCTACTTATTACAGGAACGAGGGAGGTCGGCAAAGTGACCATCGTGGAGAACGGGGCGTCCGTGGGCAACGCTGCAGCCGGGACTTCAGACCCTGCAAAAGCCATTTGAAATGCTGGCTGCTCTTCTCCAATCTCCGTCTTTCAAAACAAAGACATTATACTCAACATTGGCTGAAATAAGGTTTCACAACAGCCCCCATGAAGTGAAACACCCGAGATGCACTTCTTTCCTCTCGTACCTTTTTTGTCACTTCAAATACTACAGGGTACATCTGGAATTACGGCAGTTACAGATACTTAGGTGTCTGTAGCAGAGTTTGTAACTCTTCAGAGGAGCTACTATAAGACCTCAAAGGTTTTTCAATAGATTATACAAAAAATTAACATGAACAGACAGATAACCTAAAATATTTTTTATATGAACTATTTCCCACCACTCTAGGAACTTAAACCACCACAACACAGTAACAGCAGCCATGCAATTTCATTAAATAAAGGGTGTAAAGCAAGCTACAATCAGCAAAAACATAATACTAAGAGTGGAAAAAAAAAGCCTTTAAGCCTGTGTGTTGCACACATTTTAATGGTGCTCCCACAGTCGCAACACTGGACAAAGCTGAATTGAGAACTAGGTATTTAAAACTACACCCAGGCCTAAGCTGCATGAACGCAGGTAATTGCGGATTAATATTCCATTGTAATACTTATGCACGAGAGCACCGAGTTAAAGTTGCCATGGGAAACAAGCCTCAATTTCTTCACTTTCCAGCAATTCACAATCAGCTTTAATACAGGTTTTGGCAGGTGATTTCCAATGCACTGAGCATCCCAACTCCACAAAACCCATGCTAGAAGAAAGCTGCTGCACAGGAACATCTCGATAGGGCAGGTGATCGCCGGCACATCCCCACTGGTGCCTTTGGGAAGGACTGTGACAACCTGTCTGATAGCGGCTTTGAGAGCCACCCTTCCCATCCTGGCCTTCAGCTAGGACTGCCTTAATGCAGCCTTCACAGAGCACTGCTTGAAGAGCACTCAGAAAAGAACCTGCTGCTGCTTTGGTCCCTGCCATGAGCTCCTGGGCCCTGATTCCCAACACGCTCCACCTAGAACCTCCGCCAAGCTCAGGCCGTGGCTCAGAGGCGGCTCCTCCATCCCCTCCCTGCTTACCCTGAGCGCGCAGCTCAACACGGACCGCACATCCACAGCTAAGCCCTAAATTCAGGAGGAATCAACATCCGTTCCCATTACAAGGTCAGTGTGTAAATCACAGCCGCATCACTCAGTCCCTGCTCCAGCACGGAGCGCGCGGAGCAGAGCGGAGCACACGGAGCGCGGTCGTCACCTCAGCGGCTGCAGCTCGGGAGCACAACCTGATGTCCAGGGAAAACAACCTTGGCGCTCACGCACCCGAGCATTCAAGGAAACACAGGCTGGAACCAACTCACCCTCGTTTTGCACTTGGACTTAATATTGCCTTAAAGCAAGGCTGAATTTCATCTGCCAATACAATCTTGACAGAAAATATATCAGCACATACATTGTGTGTGTGGGTATATATATACACACATATGCACAGCTACAAAAAATTAGTAGCTACAAATAAATTAGTAGCTAAACATTCTTATCCACAGTCTCAATGTTTGCAGTTTTATGTTGAAAAAGTGAAAGAAATTCTATATTAGCAGGTATATGCAGTTTATATAAAATAAAATTACAAAAATAAGTTAAAAGGTACAGTTAAACAAACTTGAAATATGGAGGATATTCTAAAGAAAACATCTGTACAAAAGAATATACCTGCATTTTGAACGTACTGTTTAAGAGAACATGGAAATTAACATCTGTACTTAAATTCTTTAGCTGCTTCTGTTCAGAACATCCTTTACAACCTCAGTATTAGAGAATCTGAATGTTTCACACCTTCCTTTTACACAGAGATTGAAAGAGGCAATTTTCAAATTCCCCAAAGATTATTAAATTTGAGAGACTGAAGTCAAGTACCTGAATAAACTGACATTAAAAAAAATCTTTATCATCATCAACAGCTCATTTAGCATTTCAACAACTTCTAGTTCCACCTCCCGAGACACTGACTCCTGCCACTTCTGGGGTCTGGTTTTCATTCCAGCTTTCAGGCAGCAAACCTATACAAGCTGGAGTATTATTTGCTTTTAACCTCAGCAGTTTTAACAGGCGGCAGCAGAGATTAACATGCTAAACCAAGGCTCAGTTTCAAACTCAGCTTTGCAGAGATGAGATCTCCGTCATCGGAGTTTTTGCACTGCAGACGCTCCCGTTTCCTGCCCTCCGCTGGGGCTGGAGCAGGATGCTCGGCTCGCGCCGAACGGGACACACGCTCACGACCCCAATAAACCCCAAACACGGAGCTGCCGCTCGATCCCGGGCCACCATAAACGCCAAGGTCTACAAGGACAAAGGAAGGGGAGACACTCCCGCTTACTAACATGTGTCTCTGTCTCCATTTCTGTGTCTAAAGGGCCCCATGTACATGGCTCTCCTGGCTGCAAGGAGCTTTCAAGAGGCACCAGGAGTCACGATCACCCTTCTCTGCCCACACCAGCTCACCTGCAGCTGATTAAAATACTAAGAGACACAGATTGCACCTCTGTTCTTTCAGGTTTTTACATTTGGGGGCAATGAAATTAAATCCCCCAATTTCTATAGTCTTTGAAATGGCCTCATTGCTCATCAATAAGCCTGTAAAGCCCCAAAGCCAACTGTCTCTCTGCACTAACACACTTCGATTTGGGAGCCTATCTGCTGAAAGCCATCAAGATGCAGCAAGGACACAGGCTGGCCTGTTGAAGTGCTCTCAATTACCATTCCCAACACTGTCATCCTCCCGTGGATGTAGGACAGGAAACATTAAGGAGCCTCTGCAGCAGCCAAAGGAGTGATAAAGCAAAGGGCAGCTGTTCATGGCACTCGGCCAGTGTCTCCAGGAGCGAAGTCACAGCATGGGCAGCTTTCTAGGGGACCACCACTGCTCTTGACCCTCCTTGAGCCCTGGAACGGAGGCCACGCCACGAGACCTCCATGCAAAAGGGAAGGGAAACACTGGAATCTACAGGGCTCTGAAAAGGACACGAAGGACATCTCCCAGGGATAAGGTTAGCCAGGCTGCTGGCAACAAAGCAGCTCTGACCACCAGCAGATGCTGTGGAAAGGAGAACAAACGGTGGAGTCAAACACCTTAGCACAGATGAAAGTTTAGCTCCTTCTCTAGTTCTCTGGTAATAAGCAGGAATTTTCTAAAGAGTAGTTAGTGAGATGTGCAGCCTTGCTGTGTGGTGGCACACGGCCCCTGCAAGACTCTCAGGCCAAGCCGGCTATGCTTACAACTCCGATGACCCACTTAAAGTAACCTGGACCACAGCTTAGCTCTACATGCAGCCTCCTCACCAACAAACTGCAGTACATTGGAATTTTGTTGCATCACCTGCTAGGGCTCTATTTTGCTGTTTCTCACCTGTAATTGAGCAAATGCAGAAAAACAGTCGGGATCACAGTTAAGATCAACACCCGACCACTGCTGCCCCCAGACCACATCGCTGATCTCTGACTGTCTGTCACTGCTCCAGCGGAGGAACCTGCCCGTAAAGCCTTGCCCAGAGCATCACTGCCATGCACAGCACAGTTTGCTCAACAAGAGGTGCAGCTCAGAAGCAAGCAGGGCAAAAACTCACCTGGCCAGCAAAGAGGAAAAATGCAGGTAAGGACAGCAACTGAGTTTCATTTCTGCAGAATCGTCCAATTCAGGCAAGCAACTTCAGTCTCTCCAGCTACACTGATTCTAGCAGAGCCAGAACCATTCTTTATTTGTCAAAGTAATTGTTTGTGAGGATGTGAGCAACTGACAGTCATTGCTACGCAAGATACGATACAGACTGGCACTGAACACAGCTGACTGGAAAAACACCACCAAAGAACATCTCCACCTTAAAGGTGTTATGCCGCCAACAAAATATATAGCAGATCTGCATTGGCCCAGACCATTACTTTCCCTGGCAAGGACTTGGGGACAAAGCTCCTTAAAACAGTAGTAATCATATTCCACTCATGCTCCTTTTTACTGCCAGCTGTAAACTAGCTCCACATGCATCATGGTTTTGCATCAAAATGTGCACAGACCAAGCCCATATCCAAAGGGACAAGGTAGATCCAATTTACAGCTTTGACAGGTCTGTGCACCCGAGGCTGAGCATATAGGAAATAGCCTGACATCTCTCTTGGAGAACAGTTAAGACCTTCCCGGCACAACTGGAGGCAGAGACACAACATCCCTCACAAAGACCCCGCAGAAGAGCAGGGATTTGCTCTCCATTTTCAGGAAATGTGAGACTAGCAGCACGCACTGCAGGGGACCCAAGTTTGATCCCAACCCATAGCATCCCTTTGACAGGACAAGCCCAAAGGAAACCACAGCTGCATTAGGAAACGGACTCCCTGCATTAAATCATCTCAGTAATAAGACATGTTGGAAATTGCCTGATTTCTAGCATATTTGAAACAAAGCAAATAGACATATCCTTAGACAGCTGCACATTGCTGGCTGCTTGCTACAGAGGTGGAGATCAAGTCTGAAATCAGTGTACAGCCTCTGAAATCTGTTCACTTGTTACCAATCCACTATCAGTTTGTTTTGTTAAATCATGCTTTCCCAATTTAAATGTGACCTCCATGTCCACTCTGTTGGGCACTAAAAAGAATACAGACTCATTTGCTTTTCATCATTATGAAAGAATTGTCTGCTGAAAAAGCTCTGCACTTAACCCAGATCATTGCTTAAGAGTTAAGGCACTGGGAAAATCTCTCTGAGGCTGAATTCTCCCTAACTTATTACACTCCAGAGCCAACACTCAGGCAAGATAAATGCAGCAAGATCAGACAGCTCAGAACTATTGTTTCTATCTACTTAGAGGCACCATTAAGCATTTCTGCATATATTTTTATCTCAACTTTTTTTTTATTTCTAAATCCATTGGCAACAGCCTTTTTTCCTTGCAGAATCAGAAAAGGCTGCCTTGAGTATGCAAATAACTTTGCTTCCCAGCCAGCAATCTCACACCCCTCCCCAGTTCAGGCAGATGACAAGCATACACGACCTAGGAAAGTGCTTTTGCTAGCACGCTGATAACATGAATTTTCACTTCCTTGATAGAAATCAGGGTCCTTCATTTAATTCCCACTGAAAGGGCTTGGCGCTGCTTATGAGAGCAGCGGACTGATAAGAGGCCTGGAGGACCAGCAATAGCCAGGGAAAACGCGCTAGTTGGCAGCGTGGCTTTCCCTACCATCTCCCAGAACGGCAGCAGCTTGCAAAGGGAGAATCAACAGGATCAGCTATTTACCTGAGGATGAATCTGTGGCTTATCACACGTGGCCTCAAAATCCAGCACTAAGAAGTAGTGATATCTCTGTGGAGGGAAGGATGACATTGCTGCCATGGAAGCTCCAAAGCCGTGGGACGCCAGTTTCCTGCTTACGATGGAGCCGTACCCTTTGAGAACGCCAGCCGCGAGGAGGGAGCGCGCAGCTTGTCTCACCCTTGGAAGCAACGTTCGGGGAAACTTGGCTGCTCCAGTATGGAGGAGTGCTACCATTGAACATCCAGAGGCATCTGAAACTGAAGAGAGACTCCTGTTACTTAGGCACATATACATCTCACCTCTGCTGTCCCTCTCTTCATCCTCTCTCTGCTCTCACAGATTTTCTCTGCGCTTCCCGGTGGAAGGGCTGGCATTAGACATCTGCAGCAACACGGTAACCTGCCCTAAGCACGACAGGTGGCATTTGGATGGGGCTCAAGGTGGCTGGAAGCACGGGCACCTGAAAATTAACCTCTGCAAACAGCTCTAAATTAAGAGCTATGAGACACAATCACTGTTCCAGGTGCCAGATCACACATCCCCGTTGAACCTGATCATAGCAGAATACACCATAAATCACTTCAGCAAATACAGTCTGATCCAGAAACCACTGAAATTTCTGGGAAAGCCTTTAGTCTTTTCATATACATCAAAACTTCCAAAATGTGGCAGGAATTAAACACAGTAATACTCATATCAATACTACCACCCACCAAAACAGCTTGGCATTGGAAGGGCCTCACCCAGATCTTCCAGCTCCCTTACAAACCCACGTGTGCGTTGGCTATAGGGTACCCTCCACAGAGGTTCACACGTACACCAGCTTTCACACAGATGTGACATTATTGCTATAATAGATTTCTTGCTTCAGACATTTTTCAGAGGAGGAAATTGCTGCGCCAATCCCGAATATGAACTGCCAGGGCCAAGTTTTCCTTTTGGGAAAGCAAGATGCAATAGGTCTCCCTCTTTTCTAATCAGGGGGAAAAAAAAATATCTCACCCAGCCATAGTCTTGGGAGGGTTCTGTTTCTCACTTAGTCTGTTACATGTATATACATACCTCTCTACATAGGGTACGTGGATATACGGACACAGCCAGGCCAGGAGGTAACCCCCATGCAAAGGGAATTGCTTGGCCAGGAGATGAAGGACATGGCCTGCTCATGGCAAGAAGGGCCTCGTGGAGTACATGAGGCCACACGCATCTCATCCGCATGGGGACACAGAGCAGCCTCTCCTTGGAGCAGCCCCATTCCCACTCTCTCCATGAAAGGTGGAACATGGAAAGCAGCAGACTCGCGGTCCGCGAACAAAGCTGCTATTTGCACAAAAGACACATTTGCTCTTTCCTATCCGTTAGTCCATCAGGTAAATAATGCACGTGCCAAAACACACACTTAATGAGGTAAATAATATGCCTTGAATAACGGCTAAATCTGTATTTACCTGAGAGACCGGAGAAACTCGGAAGGCCCAGATTAGAAGATAATTGCGGCCGAGCAGGTTGTGTGCTTGGAGTAAACACACGTCTCGTAACCTCCCCACTCAGAGGCCTGGGGCTGAAGGGGCACCCAGGGGCACCACGGACAGCATCCAAAGAGGGGCACCCAAAGAGGTGCAGGGTGGAGAGGCTGTCGCCAGCTCCGCGCTGCTTTGCACCTTGCAGCCTTCACACTCTGGGGACGTGCTCGCTTTGTAGTAAAGTGTGTGATAGGCAGCACATACCCACAAACCTAAAGCTGCATTAAAATTAAGCCATAATGAACAGTTACACTCCAAGCCCAACACTATTTATCCGAAAGGGGCTCCGCTCTATCATGTTTCCATCTACAGCTTTTACTGTCACTAATAAATGCATTACAGGCAAATAGAAGTTAGTTATATTTGCTTCTAACCTGTCCTAGATAAGAGATATTCGAGGTACACGCGCTTTAAATCTTCAAGCTATCAGCTGTGAAGCTGAAGGTCTACCACAGCAGGTATAATATCTGGGAATAAAGCAACTTGGGAGTTAGTTGTGGTGAAAGACGGTCCTTAGCCTGCTGCATAAAGTAAAACATACAGTTGGAGTGGGGGAGGCAAGCAGGCTCCAACCCCTATATCAAACACAGGCAATAAAATATACCACATTACCCACCTACACAGAGCAAAATCAGTTCTGTAATGCGTTTTAACCAGGGCATCCAACACAATCTGTCCATGTCTAATGACAGGATCAGGCTTCCTAGCTGAAACTCCACTCTTCCCATGCAGCGAAGAGGGTTCTGCACCGAGAAAGGGGGTGTCTTTGCTGCCCCCCTCAGCACACAGACAAGCCCAGGGCAAACTCCGTGCCTTTGGCCAAGAGGAGGAACCACATGTCGACCCAGCAACCACCCTGCTTGCCCCGGGAAGACCTTAAACATTGTATTATGAGGTCCAGGAGCCACTGCTGTGGAGCACCCACACAGCACTTGGATCCTACAAAGCATTTATGACTGCTGCAACATGGCAAGGTGCTAGTAATTACCCCTTCTTTATTCCTAAGGGCAACAACGCAAGCATGCAACGTCAAAAACTACAATCCTGCTCTATCCCAATAAACTCGCACACCGAGTGATTTGATTTCCAAACCTAAGTAAAATCTGTAGATATATTTCTTAGTCACACAAGGTCAGCTTATAATCTCAGACGGGGCAGGCTGTCACATCTGGCATTCAACCCTGCTAGGTTAACATTTCATATCACACAGCTCCAGTTCCTTACACACACGTATGAAACGTAATGGGACCATGAGCTGAGGCCGGACTTCGGGAATTATTTTGACACATTGCACACAGACCTAGGAAAAAGTGACAGCACTTATATCTGCAACACCCAATAACACAGCAAACAGCCACGTGCAGGGGGTTTCAGCTGGAAGATAAAGTTAGTGTTACGTGCTGTATAACAGCGTGTCACACATGACATCACCAGCTATAATCTGCAATTATCTTGAAAAAAGTTGAAAGAATAACCAAAAAGCCTCTGGACCTTCACAGCAGGTATCAGGACAAGCTCAGGTAAAGCAGGGTTGTTGCCTGGTGGTGCAAACACCTGGTCTAAGGCATTTCATGCACTAGAGCAGGGCAGTTTGATGGCTAGTAAGCAAGGAAGGCAAGTGCCAGCTGCAGCCCAGCTTGCCAGGGCCCCACCAGCATGGAGCCAAGCGGCGGTGCTGGCAGCTGTCCCTGTCCCCAGGCTGCTCCATGGGAGCCAAGAGCAGGAAGGAACAGCAGGGGAGACAGGAGCGTGCGAGGGAGGGCCGGGGCAAAGGCAGGAGGCCGTGGCGAGCACCGGGCTCAGACCACAGGCCGGCCCAGGGCACTACACAGCCACACGCGCCACATCGGCCCCAAGCTTCAGCTCCGGGCGCCTTTTGTGCCTAAAAATATTTACTTTTTGCAACCCAAAAAAAGAAAGAAAAAACACATGGCAACAAAGCATAATTTTAACAGCTTGCTTTTCTCCCTCAAATATTCCTCTTCAGCTGATGCCAGGATGGGAAAAGCAGGCAAACACTTAAGGTAAGACTGGATGGGCAACCCAAGAAATGATGCTTTAGCACAGCCTCCATTTACAGATTAAATTATCTTATACAAAAATGCTCATTCACAGTATTACTTAAAAATAATTTACATAAAAGGAAAGGCAAACTAAAATTAGCAATTACATCAATTTTAAAAAAGCTTTTGGAGTAGAATGTTGTAATTAACTTCCTGTCCAAAGCCAGAGTGCTTAGAGCTGTGATTCCTGGTCTCCAATAGGAAACTCAACTCTAGGCTAGAGCAATCAAAAATAACCCAAGCAGTAGTCAGACTGGTCTTATTTTATTGAATTTTAATGATAAATATAAAAGAGTAAAAATATGGTAATGAATATGCTTTCTGTAGAACAAAACTGCATATATTTAGCAATACCTGGAACCCAGAGCATGGCAAAAAATGCAGACTTCCATTTTGGTAACTGTTCAAATGCACATTCAGAGGTCGAATGTGAGACCATATTTCACTTTTGTGAAGATATAACTGAAGAACAATAGAGATGACTCCATTTTTCAAATCAACTTTAACCTAAAAGCAAGTATTTTATTAAAGGGATTGCTGTCCAAAAGCTACAGCACCTGGCCAGCCTATAAGGCTGGAAACAAGAGATCAAGAACAAAACCAGCTCATCCACTACCACCGTTCAAACTTGCAAAAATACAAAGTAAAACAAACAACGAACACAAATCTTTCAGAACCACTTTAATAATGTAATTAATTTTAGACAGAGAAATGGGACTCTAACTCCATAGCCTTGCAGTTGCCACCACCCAGGAGCACTAGCCCCGCGCACCCTTTCATTTGCGTTGGGTTTGTCCGAGGCACTGCTTGACAACCAAGCCCATATTTTGGAAAATCTGTAATGCAAGTTTCCCAAAGCCTTGCCATGGAATGCCTGTATGTTGTCCCATCGTTACTCACCACACATACCTCTTGGCATTAATCATTCTGGTTTTACAGCACGCCGGAATCGCACCCAGTCTCTCCCCGCTAGAGAAGAGTGGAGGCCCCTGTTCTCAAGAACTTACAGTCTAAAATTCAACACAAAACAACAAGTGAGGGTAGGAGCAGAGAAGAAGGAGGGTTACAGCAGTAAACTTAACTGAGGGCTCATTTAGAAGTGAGGGACATCTTGACAGTTTAGTTAAAAATTCAACCCCTCGATTTGCCAGACAATTATGGCAGAAAGGAGCCAAAAGGGCAGGGATGACTAAGGCAGAGGACACTGTGGCTACAAAAGCTTCTCTCACACTTGTCCTTCCCGTCGCGTTTACCAGGATGCCCTTCCCAGGGCCAGAGCACCCAAGGAGGCTGGGGAACAAACACAGCAACTCCCAACAAGCCTTAACGCCGGCGGGACGTGAAGTCCTCTGGACAGCCCATCCCGAAGCGTTCCCAAGGATGCCCAGCACAATTCCATGCCAGGCTTGCTAGGCCTTCTCTGCTATGCAACCTGCCTTCATCAGCTCCTTCGCTGCTCTCTCAGGTTTTGCTGTGTGTTTGTAAGTCTTCTCCAAGAGCGACTGTCGAGAGGCAAATGGATCTAAGATGAAGTCTGAAGAAGCTGCACATACTAACGGGCTCGTCACATAGTGCAGAAGAGTGGAGCAAAGAAGCAAGAGAAATCAAAACAAAACAGACATGCATGAGATTGGAAAGCTACAATGAAGAAGCTTCAGTACTAAAATAAGAACCCGCTAGGGAGGATCAGATCAAGAACCCTCTAGTCCAGGGTCCTGTCTTGGCAAAGGACCCATAAGAAACTCACTGTATGAAGTGACATAAAACAGGGTTAGCCAACCCAACAGTTCTCAGGGGACAAAAAGACCCAAGTCTGTCCGTTCCCCTCAGTCCTGGGCTCCTGATGATGATTATCTCCCACCAGTTCTCGTGCTCGTCGGGCATCTCTGTGAGCTGATTCAACCACAGGAACCCAAAGGGCAAATGCAGCTGGAATAAAAAGCAATTAAAACAAGATAGTTTCCTGCTGGGTTAGTGAGAAGTATCAGCTCAGGGACAAGCTGGACAAGTGCCAAAGCTCAACAGGGGAGCTTGGCCCACATTGGCAGAAGCAGGAGAGAGATGCTGGAAGCTGCTTAGGCCTCTCAGCCACTCACCAGACCACACACTTGCACCAGGACACCTGCACCCAAGATAACTTTTTCTGATTTTGCAGAAAAAAGGAAAAGATAACTTGGTTCTGGCATCATAAATACTTAAAACCAGAAAGCCCACCGGACCATCCTGAGTGTCATGTAATGCTGGCCATAAAATTTCCACCTCATTACTCCAGAATTGAGCCCAAGGGTTTGAACGGCCCTCAGAAAAGTTTTCGGTCTTGAATTGCAGCATCAACTACGGAGACTCACCCCTACCTTCAGGCAGTTTGCTCCAGGGGTCAGTCATTTCCCTATCAAGAAACAGCACAGCTTTGTTTTCATCCAAAATTCCCCAGTCTTTGAATAGGTTCTGCAATTCATGGCATTTCGGTGCTCTGTCCACAAAAGGGCTCCCAGTGCCATAAGTAGAAATTTGTAGCTACTACACTTCTCATCAGCAAAAGCTACTATTGCACATTGGCCTAATTTAGTGGAAAGGAGAAATACCAGCTTGCCCTTTAATTCCTTTAATGGAATCTAGCATGCCCAATTACTCAATTCTCATACACACGAACGCCGCAGCTGATCAGACCAGGTGTACAGCCGCACACCTTCGTTATCTGGAAAATTAACTGGAAGGGTAACACCTGAAAGAGCCAAACGAATCTCAGGCCAGACTTGGGAAGACACCACTTGCACTGCTAGATACATCCTGCACATTTAATCCTCACAAACTCCAAAACTGTTGAAATAAAGCATTGCATTGGGCAGATGATGTGCCCTGGTGGGCAAGTGAATGATCCACATAGGGCAGGAGCTACAACAGGGCATGTTTCACACAAACTGCTCTCAGGAACCCTGGAAGATCAGCTGGGAGAAGAGGCTGACTCTAATATCCAGCCACCACCAAGGAAGAAACAGTAACTCTAACAAATACAATTGAAACGGCCAAAATTGGGGCTATAACTGAGGCATCGTTATCTGCAGAAGGTACCTGGAGAGAACCCAACTACCCAGCTGGTATTTGGCCACCACAGATAACCTGTTGGATCTGAGAGGATTTGCCGGAGCATCTCCTACCAGCAACAGCTCCCACCTCTGCTCAAGGCTACACTTCATGCCCAGCAACTTGTCCCCTTCTCACCTTTGTACCATGCTGGCAGGTTCAGGCATATTAAACATCAGCAACGTCCAAGAAAAATCACTTCCAACAGTAACTCATGCTTCAAACCCAAGTGAAGACTTCTGAAAAACGTATCTCTGGCTAACAGTGTCCCATCAGCACAGCTTCTGATGGTCAGTGCTACCAGCTGCATTAAGTCACCCTTCAGCATACTCTGCATTCTGCAGTTTCAGGGCCCTTTAGGTGAAAGCAGCTGCCAGAGCACTACAGGAGCAGTGTCACACACAGAAACTTGGCACATGAGATCTCCTTCAGAACTCTCCCAAAATTCATGGGAAGAAAAATTCGTCTTCCAAAATTAAAAAATAAAATAAAGCATCAAGACAGCTGTAATTAGGTCTCCTAAAAGATTCAATCTGAAGTTAAGTATCTCAACTGGGGAGCAAAAACTTCAGGTCACACCAAACCATACCAGTGTATACTCTACCCAAAATCTTCTTTATTTAGCATGAGGCACATTAGTGTTTTCTCTTTAATGCTGTAGGTTTTCTTCCTTTGGAATTTGGTCAGAATTAAATCCATCTGATTACATACACTAACTTAATTTTTTTTGGAGGGAGGAGGCGGGGGGAAAAAAGAGAAGCACATGTAAGAGAGAGAGAAACCCCTTACAAACAGCAACCCAAAGCGTGAGAGGCAGCAACCACGAGCACCGCAGAAGGGACACGCTTTGAAGCAAGACAAGTTTCTAGCCACACTATAATTAACACCGAAGTTCGGTTGCAAAGGCCAAAACTTGGTGCTTTAGAAGAGAAACAAAACCAGATGAAATCACATTTCCCAAACCCACACACTGAAGAATAACCCACTGGGCTTCTAACACATTCTTTATTTTAAGAACAGGTCATTCTCCGAATAAAACCCTATATGCCAACTTTAAAATCACTTGATATGGGGTGCTACAATGTTGTAAAGAGCAACAAAATGCTGCAACAGATGCTAGTTACCATTCAACCTCCCTCCCACAACAAAATAAAATAAACCTCAAGCAAGTATCTAGCAGCATCTGAGGGGATGATCCCTTTGGGACGCACCCTCTCCGCACGAGCACAGCTCATCCTTCCCGAGCCAGCGTGAGCATCTACCAACAGCAAAGTTGCCCAGTCCCCTGTGCACGCGAGACTCCAGAGGGCCCTGCCAACCCCCTCTCTCTGACTCCAGGAGCCCAAGAGGAAGAGACCAGCGAGCACAAGTGAAACAAACGTCAGGCTTGTCAGCGAGAAGGCCGGCAGCGACCACGCAACCCGCCAGCCGCAGGACTGCACACGGCAGCGCACCAGGAGCCGCGGGCAGCGCGTGCGCCCGGGCCCCGCACAGACACCTGCAAGGCCGGGCAGCCGGGAGGGCGAGGGAGCCGCCGGGGCGGCCAGCAGCA
>JAVCKT010021889.1:0-10927 GCA_032273925.1 Rhynchotus rufescens
CCCCCCTTTTTTTTTTTCTTTTCTTTTTGTCCTCCCTCCCCTTGACTCTCCCTCCTGCCCCTTCCCTGCTCCCCGTGGCCCTGGTGTGCTGGCCCTCACTACCTGCCCCATGGCGGGTGCCCCATGGCATGTCAGCCAGGCAGCCTCGGCTGCACTGGTGCCCCGGCACGCGCCACCAGGATAGTTCAAGGTCTGGGGTCAAACTAGGGGGAAATAGTGGTGGTCAGGACAGTGGTGGGAGCCACCAGGTGCTCGGCCTGCAGCAGGCAGGCAATGACACGGGCCCAGGCCAGGCATGGGGAAAGTGGCCCTTCAGGCGGCACGGTCGGGCTCGTGCAGCGTCGCGCAGATACCTCCCCTGACACCTTCCCTCGTGCGGATCCCAGCCCCTATGGGCTCTTGTCTGCACACTCACCCGTGCGGATCTGCACCACAGACCTGGAGAGCCCAGGTGTGCACGAGCCCTTTAAAAACCAGCCATTTGTGGTTACAAATAAGAGTAATGATGGTCAGCGCCTGCCATCCAAAGCGAGCAATCCCCCTCACTTTGGGTCTGCGAGGACCAGCCCTGGCAGCGCGCGGTCTGTGCAAAGCGCCGTCTGCGCTGTGCCGCTGGCCAGGTGGGGCAGCCTCTCCTCATCTGCGGCTGCTGAATCACATCGAGAGGTTAAAGCACATTAAATACTGCCCAGAACATCGGGCTTTTTAGCAGAGCAGTGACTAGCCGCCAGAGAAGTGCTATGTCATCCCCGAAGGGCGAAAAAATCTGCAAAACCGGGGATGACAAGAGGGCTTATTCTCTGTGCCAGTGCCTATCCCGGTAGCCACAGGGCCATCCTGCACTTGGGGGTTGCCTCTTTCTGGGACCTGCAGGCAGCCCTGCAGCAAGAGACAGGTCTGGCAGCCCCCATATGTGCGTGCAGCTCTCCCCGGGCGTTGCAAAAACCCCGAGCTGCTCCAGAGCCGCTTTGGCTGCCTTGCACAGCCAAGGTGGTGCTGCCTCCTACTGCCAGAAGCACCCGGACCCGCTGGATGTGGCGCGTCTGCAGGGCCGAGGTGCTGACCCAAGGTGGCTTCTGCTGCCTCCGTCTCCTCTGGGCTGCCCAGGGCTCCCTCCAAGGTGCCAGAGCAGGAAGGCTCCTCTGTCCAGCTGGAGCAAGTGAGGATGAAAATGAAAAAAAAAAATCTATATCTATAGAGAGAGAGCAGTTCAGATGCCATGCTTGGTCCAGCATTAATTGACACATAAAGGCACTTGAAAACGGCTTTTTCCTCTTCATGGAGGTAAAGCTTAGCATGGCAGAAAATTGACCCTGCAAACCAGGTAGCCTTCTCAACGAAATATGTTACTTACGTGAGAAGGAGGGATGGCAGCATATTTATACTGACCTTTTAAAGCTGCTGCCTGTGCTACATCACTCTTCTTATTTTAAGAGAGATTTTGCAACCTAGATTTTGCTGGCAGCATGGACCTGATTCTCTTCCCGAGTCCCAGCTCGCACAGTGATTTGCAGCAGTGCTTAAATCACCTTCAAAGTGATATGTAAGGCAGGAGAGGATTAGGCTATCTTTATAGACTGAATCGATAGAGGTGGGACCCCTTTGCAGCAGTGGCGGAGCTGGCTGTAGGTCACGCTTGTTCTAAGGTGCTAACAAGTGGCACTAGGCAAAAGCACGAAAACTTGGGAGGGAAATTCTGTAGGTGAAATTCGTCATCCCAACTGAGATCAATAGGAGAAAAGTAAACAAACAGCATGAACAGCAGTGAGTGAATTAAATTTCAGACAGTCATACCTAATGATGGCAACCTAGGCGGTATGTTTTATGTTTTTAATATGTTTTAATACACAGGAAGGCGCTTTTTACCTTTTTCTGCATGTATATTATTTTTGCTGTGTTTTTTTCCTTCCCCATCATGGCCATGACTTTCTTCTCATGTAAAGCAGAGTACGCCAAAACTAATTGTACTGAAATTAATGTCAACTGAAAATCTCAATCCTTTCTTTCAGCTACCAAGTGCTGGATTTTCTCTCTCTCTTCCTATGTCCTCAATGGCATTTTTCAAACTCTTGTCTGTGAGGCTCCAACTCGAAGGCCCCCTTTGGTCCATGTTTTTGCTTTCTCTGCTGTTGGCCAGGCTTATGGCTTTGCTGTGGTCAGAACATCCCACATGCTTGACAGTCATGCTTCATTCGAACTCTTCCTGGTTGCCAACCCTCCTCAAAGGTTGGCTGTTTTCCTTATAACTGCTCCTTGTATCACAACACATGGTATGATCGTAACGGTGAAGCACAACAAATTAACGAGGACCAATTAAAAGGAGTTCACACAAGGTCCGAAGGAGCAACCGTCTTGGATGCCTCCCATTGTAACCCATGGCCTTGCCACAGTTGCAGATTCCCTCCATCATCTCTTGATGTGCTCCATGTCGGCATGACTTTCACCTCGTGTGGGAAGTGAAACCTACTTCTTCAGAAAAGAGTGGAATTATATAAATAAAAATACGCTATGTGCTGCCTAATCCTGCCCATTGCACACATTTCCTTTTTTCTAATGATTCATGTAGACGTTGCTTGCCTCCTCATGGTGCACTTTCCTCTGCTAACAGCTCTTCATTGAGAATAAACACGAAGCTGCGCCCAGTCAGGCAGGCTTTCTAAGAAGAGCTGAAGGCCCATGAACAATATGCAATTCAAACCCATTACATAAAGGATGTATGCAGTGAGAAAGCTGAACATCATCTTAAAAGTTGACATTTCCCACTTCTCACCCTCTCTGCCTTGAATGTGGCGTATCAACTGCCTGAGGAAGAGTAAAGATAATTTTAATGCAACATAAAATAAGGGGGAGGTGAGAAATACTATATTCTTAGTCAACATCCTATGTGAAAAATCTCTCCCTAGAACCTACCTTTAAAAGAGTTACCCAGTGAGAAATGAATTCCTAGCACATTTGTAAGACCAGAGCCTTCTGCTTTCAAAGAACAAGGCGTTTTGGGGTACGGGGAGATACAGGAATAGGCATGTTTTAAATAGGGTCTGGCATGGGAAATTCCAAGGCAGCAGTCTAGAGTGTTAGGATTGGCATTACCTTCCACCAGACCAGCCAGTGCAGAGGTGGTGGAACACAGTCCAACCCAAAAAACCTTTTGCGTTTTGACTGTACACCTGTGGCACGTTCCATGATAAGAGCAGACAGGTCCCAGCCTGTGGTTTTGAAGGCAAACGGGCTGTTCCATGTCTCCAGTCAACCCATGCCTGTCCAAATAGCCCAATCCACCAATAGTCCTTCCAGAGGGTGGAGCATTAAAATGATATGCAAGGCAGGAGCCTTTCTTTTCATGACCTCACAGAACATAGGGCAAGGCAGAACCACCGGATCGTCTTGCCCGGCCACCCACACGTTGCAATCCGTTCACTTTCACAGTTGCTTCTCTAGTGACCTCAGCAAGTCTGATTCTTGCAGTCTGAGCAGCTGCAGAACCCATAGTTTAGTGCTCTTAACATAATAAAATGTATATTCATAAGGAGTTTTACTTGCTAAATAGCTTCATTTTTCTCCTCAATCTGTATCCCCAGCTTCATAATGGTCCATTAAATAACAGCTAAGTTGTGTCATGATGGCAGCCGTTTCTTCAGCAGAGTAAAATGATTCGAGCTGAATTTCTCTGTCTGCTTAAACTCACCATTGGCATTGCCATTCCTTTTAACAAAAGTTGCATTTATGCCTGTTGGTGAACATATGCCCAACCTTGAATGTAAGGATGCACAGGTCTGCTGCAGCTCCATGCTCCTATATAATCCTTTCTTACCCCGCTATAGGCTGCATTAGCTAGATGGTTCTTCTTCAGTCACTACAGAAGATGCCAAAAATATTGTGAATGATTTCTCTCCTGCAAATATCATCACAGTCTATTTATGTGCTGCAGCTTCTGAGATTTGATAAGACTGGAGTATAATATGGCATGGATACAGATGCTGTCAAAGTTAAGCTAACACAACATATTTCTTCGCTCTCCTACTTAACATGCATAGTACACAAATGCTTGCAAACTATCACTCTTTTAAAGAAGCAGAATATATAGATTTAATTTTTAATGATTAAGCTTGGTAATTAATCCAAATTATTAGTTAACAATTGCTAAAGTAGAGAAGTGTAATGGATTCCACGGATAAAGAAAATCTTTATTATTTTAATATGCCGCATGGCTGGAAGTCTAAGTCAAGCTTTAGTCTACTGGCCACATATTGCTTGCTCTTTACTCACATGTGGGACCCCCACTGAGGTAAGTAGATGACTGTGCCTCTGAATGAAGAAACATAAATGTTTTTTTCCTAGGTATTGGTGACAACATCTATTATGTCAGCTGCAGAAGATATGATCCATTTTAAATTATGAGCCAGGGCTGCAGAAATTATGTCAATTAGAGATAATTTACTTTTTTTCTCCCGTTTTTTTCCCTTTCCTGTAGCTTTTCCCCAAAGATTTTGAGACCCATATGTAATGTGAAATTTCCTTTGTAGGCACAAATCATGGTTAAAAAGTGTTTTCATCACAGAGCAGAAGTGCCTTGAGGGCCGCTTCAGACTCGGGGCAGTCCAAGGCGCAGGTTTTACCCAGGAAAGAAGAGAACTGAAGTCAACATTTCAAGCAGGTTTTCCTGCTTGCACGGGATACACAGAGCCCTTTCGCCACCACAGCATTGCCAACCCTGAGCAAAGCCAGTGCAGAGGCATCTGGCAAAGATTAGGATGCTGTATCATGTTTTGGGTTTGCAAAACCCAAAGAGGAGGGGAGGTTCTTGATGAGCAACCACCGCTCTGCTATATGCGCCCAGTGGGGCTCCAGGTCTGGAGTTCAACACCAGGGGTAGCATGTGTGGTGGGGCACACAGTGTGGACTGAAACACCCCTCATGGACCCATCTCCACCCTTTGCATCCATGAGGCTACCTGCTGACTCCAATAGCTAGCAATGGCTCTTGTACCAGTTGCTCTCCTATATGGTCCACTCAACATGTTGGAAAACACAACCCCTCTGAAATATACGCTGACCTATCTCCAAAACATGAGCCAAGGCACCTCTTCTGGGGAGGTAGCTGCTGCATCTCCTGCTACAGGTCATCACTTCTCCTTCTCAATTGGCAACGGTTTGCCAGCAGCAAAGAGATAGCCCAGCATTGTTCCCTGTGCACATTGGAGCTGCCCTGAGTGAGGACCATCAGAAGGGGGAATCTAATAGTGAGGAGCAATATCTACCTGGATGACAGGATGACTTTCCAAAACCAATCGAAGCTTTAAAAAAAAAAAAAAAAAAAAAAAAAGGAAAGGAGGTTTAGTATGGGATCATTTGATAAATTGCTAATGTTTCAGGAGACAAGGCCGTGGCTTTCCGTGGGACTAAGGCAGCCCGTCATTGCTGGTCTGAGATATTTCCTCTGCCTACCTGGTCTTTCAGGGGACTGTTTTATTTCATGAGGGAAAGAAGAGGGCCCTTTGCAAGGCGCTAAGGTGTTTAATGCAATATTTGGGGACTTCTTAGTGGGTTTTTGCTCACAAAAGATTGTGTATTCAACTTAAAGGACACAGACCTCTCAGAAATTCAAAGGATCTTTTGAAAAGAGGTTAAATATGTTTAAAATTTATGACTGTGCACCCATGCAAATTGGAAAAGGAAATTAAACTATATCTGCAGAAAAGGAAAAATAAATCTACTTACATATGATGTAATTTAGAAAGTCAACTGTACCTTTAAAAGATGTCTGGACGAAAGGATAAGGTAATGCTGAGGAAGGCTTAATATCTGGGCTTAAAAAGCCACATGGGGCCATAGGGAAAGAAGGTTTGCCATATACATGTATACTCATTATGGATAGTTTCGAGTAGAATGAAAAGTGTAACTAGCTGGCTTTGAGCTGAGATAGATATACAAGCAGAGAATAACTAGAAAAAAGGGTATTTTTCAGATTCTTCAGTATTTTTTGTTTAACTAGATCTACACTCCATATAACTAATTTGAAAACCTACACACTGATTTTTTTTTCTTAAGTCTGTTTAATATTTGTGAATCTGTCATTTCTTCTGCTGTGCAAAATAAACCTTGAGTCAAAATAGCTGGAGTGTGAACAAAGGCAAAAAATGATAGTGGAGAGATGTAAAGCAGAAGGAAACAATTTGTGCAGGCATTTCAGAGAGAAGTAAAGCACTGTCAGACTTAAGGAAAGCATGACTGACAATATTTTCCTTATACCTGATGCTGGAATTTGATGGTGGCCAGTAAGTCTACCCAGCTCTTAATGGGATGGTGAAAGGTTTCACGTCACTGAGACTTGCAGCAAGCAGAAGTTGCCCCAGCAGTGGGAGGTGGGCAGAGTATTGCTCAGATCAGTGGGAAACTCCTTCCCTGGGACACAGAGTACCATCAAAACGAAGAAGTGATATTAATGCATGGACCAGCCAATGAAGACTTGTGTGTCATGCAATTTACTAGCGATGCAGAAATAAATAAATTTTCAAGCCACAAATAAAAAGTTAAATTGGTGTTTGAATCCCAGCTCGGGATGGGGAGTTGCAATCCATGTGCCACATTAAAGGAGGTGGTGATCTCAGCTAAAGTCCCAGTGAGCGAGTATTCACCAAATGGTTTGTAACAACTGGGTCCCTGGGTGGCAATTTCACTGGAGAGGCCAAGAAGTGAAAGGACATGGAATTAATATTGCTATGCTATGCTGTTCCTTTTCTGAGGGTAAGAGAGGACTTGGCTTTATAATGCTGACGCTGCAGTCCCTTAATGAGCACTAAATTCACTTAACAAAACTCTAACTCCTTCAGATTTCTGATCTAACTCAATGTGTCAGTTTTACCTTGGAGCTTTCTGTGTTTTGTTGGTCTACACCAAGAACCTAAGAATCCGTAAATCCAGCATTTCTTTTTATTCACTGTACCTATTAATTCCTTAGTATATTTACCTTTATATTAAGAGCTTCCACTTGGTTAAGACTTGTTCAAGTATAAGCTCAACAGGAAGCATTTTCCTTTATACTGTAATAACTCTATATTGTTGCCTAGAGGGTGACAGAAAGTAACGTAAGATTCATAAAAATATAACTGTCTGAGCCAAGTAGATAGAATTATGGTAAGCATTAACCAAAGCGTATTTCTCTGTCCTATAGGGTGAAATCAGAACATCTTAATGTTTTCTTTGCTGGGTCACATAATTCTGCAAAAGAACACCCAGAGAAATAAGAAACTGCTCCTGTTCAATGGTTACATTCTGTACCAGGCTTTTGAACAGGTTGCTAAATAAAATTACTTTATTTCATTATGTGTCATTTTACATTTTATCCATGCACCACCCCTTAGAGACCATTTGGCATAAGATGCCTTTTTTTTTTTTCCCAGCTATAAACAAGTTGAATTTTAAATGCATTTAAACTGTAATTCCAGATACATCTAGAAGCCCATTTGCAAGTTTGGCCATTAAATCAGTCCTTAGCCTTAGAAAAAAAAAAAAAAAAAAAAGATAAATGCCGGTCTAATCCTCACTCATTCTTTACTAGGAGTATATTTAGAGATATAGATTTAAAAAAAAAATCCAAAATATACCCTAGTAGATAAATTTTAACTCTATTGGAACCAGCATGGTGCTTTCTGAATACATTTTTTTCCCACCCTTTTAAATTGCATCGGGGAAATGTAGACCTACTGACTCAATTCAGAACCAAGGGGGGTGAAATTGCCTGTATGATGTTTCTCCCTCTCCTATATGGATAGTGGGATCACAAGTGTCTCGCTGGCATGGCTCCATAGCAATGCAATGGGTCAGCTTGCCTGTCCCTAGAGGCTGGTCACTGGTGAGGAAACTGCCCTTGCTGGGAGGAGCTGTGGGCCAGCCTGGAGAGGCACAGGAATAAGATGCTCGAGGCCAGTCCTCCCAAGCACTACAGAGAAGCAAGAGCAGAGCAGCAGCAAGATGAATGCCACGGCCAAAGTCAGAAAAGTGACATTTGTTAACAGTTAGGGGTGTGAAAAACAAGCAAGCAAAAAAAAAAAAAAAAAAACCAAGCAAACAAACAAAAAATCTCTCATACCTGAGAGACTGAAAGAGTAAAGGATGAGATGATCTACTATAGTCTTATCATTATTTTATTTCAGTAATTAGTCTTTTACATTGACCTAAATATAGTTGCGTGTAATAGACAGGCTGGACTTTGTCTGTTTGAAAACTCTAGCCATTTTTCTCATCTTGAGGCTTGAGAATCTTGATGTTTCCTTTGTTCTGATTGTCTGGTAAGATTTTAATATTTTTATTACTATATTTACTTTAATTCTTAAAAAGTTGAAAGGTGGAGATATGTTGACAGACTGGCAAAGGAAGCTATTATTAATTAAAATTTTTTAAAGTCTAAGATTAAAATAGTGTTCCCGCATATAAATCTGCTTAAATGAGTTGGACCCACCACTATATCAAATCACTGCATAAATTAGAAAATGTAGCAGGCACAGCAGACATACAGGCTGGGGACTGGATGGTGCTAACAATTTACGTAGTGCAGATTCTGCTCCCCTGTGCCTTATGTGTGCGTGCAGCTTGGATGCCAGTGAGTTATTGTCCACCCCTGGTATAAATTAAATTCTTTCTCGTAAAAGGGACTAGCTCAAAGTCCATGAAAAATCACTGCAAATTTCCCAATCTGCTTTAGTGCGAGTTGGACCGGGCCCAGAAAGAAACTGCGTATGGAAATGTGAGAGGCAGCGGTTATCTCTGTTATTTGCTGCTAGCGCTGGAAGGAAATATTGCAAAATGCCACACAGCCTGCTGTTCATTCTGCCCAGCTACCGCCTGCATTGACAGCCAGCATGCCTCTGAGCAAATGCAGCTCCGTAGGAAAAGTCGAGCAAGGAGGGGAAAAGGCTGCAGAAGAAAACAACAGCTTCCTGAATTTTTCATTTGGATTCGGTGGTACTTCTGTGGAATCGCAGGGAGCTGGAGTAATTTTGCACTCCCAGGTAAACAGTGATATTGGTCACGGTAGTTCCTGCTTGGTAAAGGCCACGTGCCTTCATGTCACATCCGTGACATGGAGCAGGGAGGCCGGCCTCGCTTCCCCTGGGAGGGCTCTGCCTGAAACCTGCCCTGTTCTTCAGAAGCGATCCATAACTTCTCTGTGCTGTCCTCTTCTGGCCTCCAAACCATTGCTGATGCTGAAATGAGGGAGGCCATTCTCCTGCCCTCATAAATGGTCATCACACTTCAGTGTAGTGTACCCATCCCATTCCTTGCCATGAGAGGGGAAATTCAGAGCGGTTATATGCAGAAATACAGGATCATGGCCACTTCATCCACTCTAATTTACTCCTGCACAGCCAGAAAGTAAGATGCTGAAAGCTGGAGGCAACACACAGCCCTCCAAAGCCTGTAGATTCAGGCTGCAGAGACCCGAGCCACACAGGACTACTGCAGTGGCGGCTCCTTAAATAGCAGATGGCAAAGAGAAAGCTATCCTTGTTCCTCATGTGACATCCTTCATGACTAACACCTCCAGTGGAGATGACCTGCGTCCCTAAGTGAACTGCAGGACAACCTACAGAATAAGCTATTCTTCGATTTTTAGGAAAAAATCCTAATGAGAAGCCAGGAACAGCATTGTCCACTGTCCTGAGAGTATCTGGCAGAGTGGTGTGCAAGAGCTTTGCCTAATGTTGCAGGACGGTCCTTTCTAGTGCCCAGCACCCTGCAGGATGCCCAGACAAGATTAAAAAGACTGCAGTCAGGATCCAGCACCTCAAAAACCACAAGGTTTAGAGGTTTCCAACACATCTGCCAGGTGATGTGGTGGTACCTCCAACAGCCTGTCCAGGACTGGCCATCATCTCCTTCTCTGGAGATCTTCAAAACCCGCCTGGATGCTGCCCTGTGCCACATGCTCTAGGTGTGCCTGCTTGAGCGGGAAGGTTGGACTAGATGATCTCTAGAGGTGCCTTCCAACCTTGACTATTCTGTGATTCTGTGATTCGGAGATTCTCTAAGCTAGAAAAGCTTTCAAGTATGTAAGTCTTGCTCATGGGAAAAAAGATCAACAGGTCTAAAATTTAAAACCTTTCATTTGAAAAAAAAAAAGGGTGATGTTAGCAAGCATATCAAATTCAACAAGGAAGCACCAGGAAGTGAAGTAATATCAGTGTATATGTAGGTGTAGCCTTCTGTTTCAGTGCAGAGAGGAGAGAAAGGTCAGTCTCTGCATTCTCTGCATAATCAGATTTTACTGTGGGAGAAGTGATAGCGAAATATGAGAATCTGAGTGGTTTTAAGAGTTACTTGTTATGCTGAAATAACTGTAAATATAAAGACACAACAAAGCTGGGCAGAAGAAACATGATGTATATTAGGAAACAGTAAAGATTGGATAGAGCAATCCACTAATGCATGTATAGATGAGATATAAGGCAATAGAGTACTTCATTGGAACAGATTCCTGGGTAAAATGCACACAGTTACAGGTAGCAAAGTGTACCAAGTAAAGTTCTTTATATCAGTCTTATCTTAATGTTGCTCTATTTACCCATTTCTTCTATATCATGCCTAGGAAAGCAATAGGAGAAGAGACAAAAATAGAAGAGATATCCTGTTAGTTAGAAAGAAGAGTGAGTGAGTGAGGGAGGGAGGGAGTGAGTGACAGAGCGGAAGAGGCAGCCTAATCCCAGATCCCAGACCAATAAATAACTCAGTAAGTAGGCAAAGTATGAGGAATCAGGAAACACCCATCATTAAGACCTTCTCCCTGATGCACAGTCAGTCGTCTCATCATGACCCACTGTTATGTTTCTGATCTAGGTATCTCTCATTTCTAGCAGTTTTTGGGAGCTTTGTTGCAAAGGGAAGCTACTTTTTTTTTTTTTTTTTTTTTTTTTTTATTTTTAATTTTAAAT
>JAVCKT010021890.1:3306-17014 GCA_032273925.1 Rhynchotus rufescens
TCCTGCAGGTCTGCGCGCGCCGCTCCTCGCATCGCAGCCGCGCAGCGCCCGCGGAGCCCCGGCCCGCCGCCCGCCCAGGGGAGGGGAGGCAAGCGCGGCACGGCACGGCACAGCACGGCGCGGCACGGCACGGCACGCCCGGCGCCGCGGGCAGCCCCGGCCGAGCCGCGCGGGCAGCGCAGCGAGCCGGGCGGTGTGAGGAAGAGGAGGAGGAGGTGGAGGAGGAGGAGGAGGAGGCGAGAGGGAGGGATCGCGGCGCAGGGAGCGCAGCGCGCAGGATGCTGCTGCTGCTGCTGCTGCTGCCAGGCGCCCGAGCCGCCCGAGCCGCCGGACTCAACCATCACTTCCCAGCGAGAGGGGAAGCTGCGCACCCGCTCCGCGCTCGCGCCCGGCTCCACACCCGTGCCAGATACCTCGCCCGGCCGCGCACCAGGCCACCCCGCGGCCTCCTGGGGATCGAGGCGCCCCTTTTCCCCTGGGCTCCCTCAGGCCCACCCTGCTTTGGGGCTCCTGCTCAGCCCCTGTGCCCAGCTCTTCCCGCATCCCACTTCTCTCACACAGGTGTTGGGTGCATCCCTAGCACAGGTGCAACTCTGCACCGTTTTGGTCTCAGGTCTGAGGAAGGGTCTCAGGCTTTAGATGTGCCCTGCCGATGCCTTCCAACCTGCTCACCACAACAAACTAAGCTTCCTAAGGAGAAATGGAGGAGCTGAAGCCTCCTTGAGAAAGACCCATTGCCCTTCACCTCTGCCTTCCTCATGGCTCCTGTTGCCAGGAGCAATTGCTGCCATTAGCAAAGCTTCCCGGCACTTGTGTGGCAAGGGCTTCCCTGGAAGCACTCTGCAAACAAGTGGACTTGGCCCTCCAGCCCAAAGGAAAGGATGTGGTAACCTAGTGCTCGTCCCAGAGTCCTATGGCTCTGCAAGGTGATGCCTTCTGTGAACAGCACTTTCTGGACTAGGCCTACCTGCAAACAGGGGTGTCCAAAAAAGGCCCAAATCTGACTTTTGATCCAGCAAGCATTGTAAAGAGTGCCACCACCAACACTGCACACCAGGCCTAAGTCCATTGTATGTAATTAAAATACAGAGGCTCAGAGAAAGGAAAAATGAAACCTGAACACCTCTAGAAAGGTAGTTTCAAGGTTGTAATTATTCATTTATGATGAGTTTTCTTTCCTGGTGAAATATGCAAAGCTCTTTTCTCATTGTAAGTTGCAAGAAGGTGGTGAATGGGCACTGAACGAGGTAGGCTGATTTTGTAATAAGCTTGTATTTATGTAGAAGTGTTGTTGCGGTTCTCAGTCAAAAATTCCAAGGCCAGGCAATGTGTTGAGAAAGACGTGGCATTGCTGCCATCTCGTGGCAAGCACTTCCCCCCTGCCGTACTTCGTCTTCATTACCTTTCTGCCTTTCCCCACTCCTTTCCCCACATTTTAACTCTCGCACTGACTGTTCTCTTGGTGCTGGAGGCTGGAAATGCCGAGCATTTGCAGAGGAGTCATGCAATCTTAGCATTCATCCATATTTTAAAAATGCCTCCGGGACTCATTTTTGCATTCGTGAAAGTGAAATGATGCTAATACTTGTTAGTACCAGGCATCATGTAGCCCAGATGCTGTGCTGAATTCCCAGGTCAGCATTACTCTGGCTCCTTGCGTACTCTCGTCCGTCTACTCCATGTCAGCAGACCCAGGGGGAATTCACTAGTCACTGTGAGAGAGACAAAAATCATCACTAAGCTTAAAGTGAAGCTCTGCCAGCTATTTCCAGCCCATGTTAATCAGAGGGTTAGATTTCTGAAGAAAGTTTTTTCGCTATAAAAAAAATTTCTAGTGTCTGACCCAGTGGATCACATTTATTTTTAGTTTTCTTTCATTGGCTGTTGTGTTAAAAGAGTTAAAAAGTCCATAATCTCCATTATTGGCCGTCAGAATCTGCTTAAAAATGGCAATCTTCATGTTATTTTTTGCTCTATCCTTTAAGTAAACTCTCTGAGGATTTAAGAAGTTGCTAGTGCTGGAGTTACTCGGTAAAGCTGTGCTTGTAGCAGATTCTGCAGCAACTTCAGTGCAACTCAATATGTGCTTTCTTGGTCTTGACTTCCCCTTGTAGATCTGCTCTTTCTTGAGTCTTGCAGAACTTTTCAGATATTTCTGAGCTCTGCTGAGCTGTTGGGGCTTGTCTCCTCAAATGTGTTAAAGATGTCTTAGCTTCTTCCCTTCATGGCCCCTAGATAAGGCCAAATAACTGTGCACTGTAATCACCGTCACTGTAATAGATGCCTTCTCTCCTTTCTTCCTCTAAACCAGTAAACCAGTCTTGGATCTTCAGCATGTTATCACCTGTCACTTACTGAGATAAATGGGGCACATTTGACCTCTCAGTTACCATTACAGGTTCTCTATACACTCTAGTAGATTATGACTCTGACTCTTAGAAAATCCATATGACTGAAAAGTTTTGCCAGACTCCCAAAGGGGCAGAAGATTATTGTCAAAATAAAACTTGGCATTCAGGAAACGTCATCTTTGAGGAGCTGTTGAAATCTTACCAACCTGATTTGAGCTCAGCTTGCAACTATGGTACCTAAAAACGTTAATTACAGAAGATCATCTAACCTAATGACTGTAATCTCTCTTGTATTTTAAGCGCTTATGTACTACCATAAAATTCCCAAATTTATGAGTTTGAGAAGAGGCAATATTTCTCTCTATTCCCTATAGGGGATATGGGGGAGTGTATATGTCAGGAATGTTTGTACTAATCAGAGTGATTTAAAGGTAACTTGTCAGGGATTTATTTTTAATTGAGAGCATGTCCTTTTTCTTCCCTATGCCATTTTAAAAAAAGGCCTAAAAGATTAGATTTTCCCTTTTTCATTTGATTTGCAGATTGTTAGATGCTAAAATTTTGAATCTGCTGTTCTCTGTTGCTGTTTTCTGAGAGAAAGAAACACCTTTATGTAAGATATAGGAATATCTGCCCACCCTGACAAATCATACTGATTCAGAACATATCTGAAAAAGTTCTACATACTCACATACATACATACACACATACATACATACATACTCACAAAAAAGGGATGCTTGGGGGGACACATAACCAGAATGAATACTTGCCACTTGAGTTGGAAGGCAGCACCTCTCTGCCAGAAGAAGTTGTTATTTTAAAGTCCCAAATCTAAAATCTTAAAAGTTTAAAATTCAAAATGGTATATTGAATGAAAAAAACTGTAAGAAATGAGTCTTCAATGGAACACAGATTTGGAGTTAGGAAGTCAGAACATAGACATTGTTTTCATGCACAGTTTCATCAAAATATTTTCTGTTAAACATATTCCTTATCTCTTAGCATAGAGTTCTGAATACTCTTAGGCAACACATCTTCTTTTCAATTGCTCAGTTTTTAGACTTGAAATATTTTATGATTTCTTCAGTCGTAGTAGAACCTCCCAGGTTAGACCAATGAGCAATTTTTGTATGATTAAGTTGTTCCTAACCCCAATTTTTATAATATAAATAATTAAAAAAAAAAAAAAAAAAAAGGACCGTACCACACAGACATTTTAGGATTGGAGTTTTTGATTCTTGGGGCTTGATTCTGCTTTCTTTTGGGGCTAGCATTCTGTCCAAACTAAAATTTTCCCTGGAAGATTGATGATAATGATCACTATGACACCAAAGAGCTTTTGTTGAACACTTAGATGTCATTGTTCTGTGCACTGTTCCAGCACAGGCCAATAAAGCTAAACATCAAAAGTCTTCTAATCTGGAAGATAGAAAAAGGAGATAATAGGATATAAGAGAAGGCAAAAGTGCATTATATGTTGGCAGGTGGGACACTTCCAGGAAATACTGGTCAAGAGAGTAAGAGAGGATGTTATTCCACACAGTTGTTCAAGAGGGCCTCTGGAGCTATAATAACGGATCTTCTATACTATATTCCCTCTGGAGTACTCAATTTAGGGTGAACAGTTGGCAAGGCTGAAGATGTAGAAGTAGTATGTAGTCTGCTTTCAAGTGGCCTGAAGTATTATTTCACTCCTCAGGGAAAGGCTCCAGCACACTGTTTCTCTTCTAAGCACCTACATTGATCCCATCTGTCCTTGAGATGACATCATTAATTGATGTTAGGAAGACAAGACTCCTGAAAGACTTTTCTACTTTCAGGAGAAGGTAGGATCTGTAGATAGTAACCCTCAAGGTGCCTATAAGAAAAAAAACACACCAAAGTTATTCTCCTTATCTATGGTTGCCCAGAGGATTAATCATTTTGGATTGGGAAAAGTGTAACAGAGGAAATATGGTATTTTAAGCTATTCAAGGAGAGCAGCTATTTTATTTTATGTTTTGTTTTGTTTTGTTTTCATGAGGAGATCCTACAAAGCATGATATGTATTGTGTGATAAAGCTTGAAGCAGCCTATTAACAACTGGGTAACAGTACCTAGCATTATGGTCCAAGCAAAGAAGCAAGTCACTATCTTGGTAGTGAATAATATATGATAGAGTGTCAATAAGCTTTGAGAGTGAAAAGTATCAATTCCTATCAGCTGGGAGAGATATAGAACCAGTGAAGGGAGGCAAAGAGTGTCTCAAAAAGCAAAAGCAATCTTTTCAGCAGCAACTCAACTGAATATGGGAAAGGCAAGACTGCATTTGTCAAAGCTGTCACCATGACATTCAGCTGCAATATGACTTTGATTACACCTTTCATGATGGCCCTATACCTGCATTTATTTTGTGTTTGATTAGTGACTCCTACACTTAAGTTGGCCTTGTATGAGAGTGTCCAAAGTGCAGAAATGTCCTGCAGCTGTGCAGAGTAGTTCAACTCTAAGCCCATGCTGACTGTATTAGCTGAGTACTTGGAGTCATACTTCAATCCACTCTTCCTGCCAGTCCTTCTAAGGGACTATAAATTTAGCTTAGCCTTACAACTCACATTGATTGAAATTAGAGATTTTTGTATATGGAAAAGACTTAAGTTAGAAACTTGACATGTTTAGAGCTAACTGACTGAGAAAGGGTCTGGTATATGAAAACAATAAGCTGTCTGTTTTATTCGTGATGAGTTTGAGCTGATGGCTACATACCCATGAGAAGATGTCAGAGAGGCAAGCTGAGATTTCAGTTTGGACATAAGGAGATTAGTCTGAAGTAGACTGGTATATCTGTGAGTCATTAGCAAACAGATGGTAGTTGAATTTGTATTTGCTGATGAGATCACACAGAAACAAGGTGTAGAGAGAAGGAAACCAAGGACAGAAAGCCCACACAATGATTTGGAGAGAAGATGCGAAGAATGTTCACAAATGTATCACCTTGGTAATCAGGTAGAAGAGTTGTTGAAGTCATGGGCACACAGTACTGCTGGATTTGTGTGTCAAGTCAAAGTGGGTGAAAATGGTAAGCTTATGAAAGTTAGAAATATAGTCTTCAGTTATTTTGAGATAATTATTTCATATAGGTCTGAAAAAGTTTGAAACCAAATCAGAGAAATCAGAATCAGTGGGGATAAGTTCCTGAGATTTTTAAAATAAGAATATTTAAGAGGGATAAACTGATTGGTGGAAAATGAAAGTGAAATAGTGAAGGTGAAATCATGCCTTCTTTAACTTGGCAAAGAGAAATTCATGAATAAATTGATGGGTAAATTATCAGAAGAGAGAAAATAGGTCAGAGATAATAATATAAGGCCACAGGAGAAATAATTTGAACAATTGTGAGAGAAATCATAAATAACTAAGGTATTCAAAGGAGTCAAGCAAACAAAATTTATGAATCTGTGACAAAAAAAGAAGGAAAGGAGAGAGTTCGTTAATGGTGAAAAAAGAAAGAAATGCTAAAAATTGATAATTTGGAAGAGTTCTTAAAAATTCTCTGTGAACATCCTTGGAACTAATTTGCTTAGGATTTTTATTTCTTATTCAATATTGTTCTCATTTAAGCATTTGACCATTATTTTGGTGACAGAAGTTTCATTTATAGAGAAGAAGATGTATTATAATAAAAATTTAAACATATCGACAAGAACAGTTAGTCAGATGTCTTATATCATACCTTGAGATTGCTTGGTTGTATTTAAATTGTGCCAGAATGCCAGATGAAACAAGTTCCAAAGATAGAATCAGTCCTTCTATCTTGACATTGAATTTTCTGACTTGGTTTTTAATAGCAGGGAATTCTCAAGATGTGTTAACAGTTATGATAGGAAAAAGGGGAGAACATTCAGATAACCAGACACACAATCATCAGTGCTTTAAAAATAGTCACTAGCAACAACTTAGACTTAGACTTAAAGAGGCCTTGACTGAAGTGACTTAATCACTACAGATATATTCACTTTTGCTGTTACTCCACGCAATGAATATTTGTGATTTATGCCAACTAAGCATTTTGGGTATGTTTCACCTAGTCAAAAGAAAGCACTGTAATAAAGTCAAAGACAATTGTGAAGTTTTTGTTAGAAGGATTTTGCTGCAGTTTTCTGTGCTTCAGTGGTGGACTTGTTGGGTGTGCTAATCTGGAAAGTAGGCACAGTGCTCATTCCAGTAAAACATTCTGGGATATGAATGATTTTGTGAAGCTCTATATGTATATATAATATATATTCTCAGCAGATATTGCTAAAATAAATTTCACCATATCTCAAAATATTTCTTTAAATTTGTTGAATTTCATCCACATATCTTAATCACCCACTTTATAGCTTCCTAGATTTCAGGTATTCTATGAAGTACGGCAGCTAAAATTTCTTCCCCATGTACCTATTCAAACCCTCCATAAGAGAAAAGCTGGTGTATTCCACTTCCATTCAAAGCTTACTGCACAGTAAGAGAGCACACATGAATCTGCAGTTATCTAGATATATGCAGCGTACTATACTGTACAGCTTCATGTACTGGGAATCTGAAATAAAATGGCAGAGCATTTCCATTGACCTCAGTGGGGACTGAATCATGTCCTCCTACGAGCAAAAAGACTAGAATCTTGACTGAATGAAAGGAAATGCACAGTTAATAAAGTATCAGTTGCAATGTTGCATCAAACATCTCATACCATCTCTCCTAATGACTGTGTATAAATATAGAACAAAAACAATGTATGTTTGGAATTTGCACTATAAAAGAGGTTTTTCTTCCTGTAGTGGCCCACTGTCAAGTCAATCAAATTTCCTTGTACAGGAAAACTCAAAGGGCCCATCACCAAAAGACCGTAGTTAGACAGTGATTGTAATGGTTTCATTTCTTTACGCACATATTGACCAAACCAGATGGTGGGCAACTAAATTTTTGAAATATGAACATTGCTGGAGTTGATCTATCTATAACCTCAATTATCTTCCCAAATATTGAGTGGCCTGACACTGGGCAGTAATTGGCTTGTCTAATATCATGCAATGATGGGATTTTGAGTAAGAGCCCAACTGCTGCTTAAGTAAAGATGGCAAAATGCCCTTCTGAAGAAAGGCATTAATGATCTTTGTTAATGTGAACTTACATGTCTCCTCTCCTGCTTTAACTGACCATCAGTTTTTCATTTGGAAAATCTGGAAGAACCCAGGCCTGTGTTCTACTCTCCATGTATCAAACTAAGGGAGCTCTGTTGTTTTCACTGAATGATATTGTTTTTTTTTTCCTTTTTTTGCCA
This sequence comes from Rhynchotus rufescens, assembly GCA_032273925.1. Lineage (NCBI taxonomy): Eukaryota > Metazoa > Chordata > Aves > Tinamiformes > Tinamidae > Rhynchotus > Rhynchotus rufescens. Next base: position 10,963 of record JAVCKT010021890.1, read on the forward strand.
TTGTCACTTCTTGAAGAGAATTTTAGCCAGAATTTCTAAAAGAGTGAGTGCCAAGCAGTTCTTGCAATACTTTCAAGCAATACTTTCTCCCCAGTCCTTTAAAGTTTATGTACTTGCTAAGCTGCCATTGCTTTTCCTTTCCCACCTTCTAATTCCTTTCTGTCTGAAAAAGAGTCAGAAGGGAAAGCTTTCCTATTGAAGACATCAGTAAGCTAGTCTGCCTGAATGTACTAAAAAGACAACTTACTGCAGAAATTACCTGCTTCTCAGATTCACCTTTCCCCTGCCCATTAGTTTTCATTTCTCTCTTTGTAAGGAGCAGAACTCCTGGAGTGCCAGTCTAAAAGAATCAGATGCAAATGTATTTCATAGTCATTTTTTTTATCTTGTGGACCTATTTCTGATTATATTAGCTATCATCATTTCTTTGCAGTACATACAGGACATGATTAGCCAGCATTGCCCAAATTTCTGTATTTTGACCATTCCATAAGACAGTGGAACAATGGAGTGAATGAAAATCAAGAATTTTCTCAAGAATCTATTTTAAACATTCAATAACTTCATGTCTTTTTATGTCTTTTAAAGGAATGACTAGGTAATTGAGCAAATTGATATATATATATATATTTTAAGTGATTTTTGTTAGGGAAAAAAAAAAGAAGCAGACAGAAATTCCAGAAATGTTCTTTCCTGCACTGTACTTCCTTATGGGGACATAGATATTTCTCTTTCAGCCAGTGTAACTGTTCTTTGAAGATTTTGTGAAGGAAATCAAAATGCATTTGATTTTCAAAATACACCTTCCCATGGCAGCATACTGGAATCACTGTGGAAAAACACTAGTCCTGGAATTGAACCGATACATCTACATCATAAGGCTTCTTGAGCCATGAGACTGAACTGGGTCACTTCATTAAAAGCGGATATAAAAAAGGTCATTAAAAGGTAACAGAATAGAGCCAATTTGGTATTTATTAGAGCTTTTAAAATAGATTCTCCCAATCTGTAAAGACATTCATGAAACATCTGTGGTACAATTATCAGTTCTCTTTCTACAGAACCTTGGTCCTCAATTATTTTTTTATTTGCATGGGTTTATAACATACAGGCTATTTATTGGAATAGAACCATATGTAAGGAATCATTTCAGAGACTGTACTTATGTGTTGCATTATACAGAAGTGGGTAACAAAGGTGTTAATATGTTCTTAATTCATAGTACACAAAGGAGGGGTTCATGCTTTTTTTGACTATTAATTCAGAATCTGAGCTGCCTATACAGTCAATAGAGAGATGTAGGAACTAAGATCCATTTAACCTAATTTCAGGCACCAAGTTGAGAGAGAGAACAAGAGCTCAGATAATACCTGGATCACTTCCTAAGGGAATTCTTCTGCATTTGCTGATAGGTAGTCTGTAAAAAATACATACCTAATATTACGTGGATCACATAGGGGCTTTCTGTTCTGTTTCTGATCTGCTGTATTTTCTACAGAAAAAGAAAGGCAGTCTGTAGGATCCTCAACATGCCTGTGTTGGCTGGTAGGGGAAGGATTTGTGCTGCATCTGTGTTCAATGTCAGTGAGAGAAACTAACCTTTTTTTTTTTTTTCTTTATTTTTGCTTTTCATGCTCACAAAAGGGTCTGTCAATCATGGACTTTTATTCTGTTGGCTCTAACACAGTCTATGGCAAAATAAGAAATTGTTGCGTTCTTTAATGATATAGGTAGTTTGGTTAAGGTTTGCAATGAAAACAAGAATGCATAAAACAGAGTCAGCACTGAGTTGACTTGTTATACTTAAAGCTTCTGGGGGAGATTTTCAAAGGTACCTGAGGGAGTTAGGAACCCACCTCCTTTTGGAATTCAGTGGATGTTCAGCATCTATCTGCCTATTTTGGCTTTTGAAATATTTCCTTGTAGCAATAAGTGGTCGAATTGTAAAGAATAAATCCATTAAAAAAAATGGAGCGATCTATCTTTTTTTTTCTGACTATTAAAATGACACTGCTTTGAAGAACAAAGTTCTTAAAACAGAAAGAGAAATATCAGTGGATCTCTGCTCACTGTGGGCTTTATTCATGCCTTGAAGCACATGTAGAGCCTTCATTAATGTTAAGAAGAGATATTCCGACATATAAGTGGTGTGGAATTGCTGTTGCTTAGAATAGGTCTCTGTGAGAGTCAGGCTGTAGGTGGGGTTTCCATATGTTACACCTTTAATCACAGGGCTCAGCTTTTTAAGGAGAATCCTGTTTATTTTGAGAATGTCATCCATTTTTTTTTTTTTTTTTTTTGTAAGTTCTTGTTATAATCTGAAATCTCCCCTGTGCCGTGCTACACCCCAGCCTTCTACAGAGGCAGCAACAGCAAAGCAGCACGTGCTCTTGCCTCTATTTCCCTCCCAAAAAGCCACACGGTCCCCAGCCTAGTCTTTAAAGGACAGCTGCTGTTTCCCCATCATTATCACCAAACAGGAACTACGACAGCATTACCAGAGGTAAACCATGTGAACTGTTGTATTCAGATTTAATAGTCAGAGCAAGCCTCAAGGGAGGAAACCAGACCAATAAAACACAGCTCACAACCTCATGGGCCAGATACTAAGATACACTTCCCTTTGATGCTAGAAAGGTGATACATCAGGATTAGTCATGCATGCAGGATAGCAGCGTATCAGTTCTGCAAACCTGATGCTGAGCAGACAGGGTGCCTGCACTGCTCAGCGGGGTTTGCTGCAGTCTTGCATGTCCAATTTAAGAGACACCTCCACCTGTGCTGTGGTAAATTTGGGGATTCTCTATATGTTTAATGCCTGCAACTGCTATTCAAAAATAATTGCTTTTTCCACATTCTGTTTTCTTTAATTTCATTCTGTTGAATTTGGGATTCTGTTTTCTTTAATTTCATTAACACATCAATTCTGTGGACTGTCTTTAATATATATTTTCTCAGATTCACCTTGTTCATGCAGAGGGCCATCTATTCTCAGGATTTGTGGTCGTCTTTGGATTACATATTTTTCTTATAACTTGGTTATCTGTGGACTAACCCACAGGTTATGTTTTTCCTCAAAAATAGATTAACATTATTCTAAGGCATTATAACTTACTGATGCTTTTCCAAGCCTTATTCAAGTATACATTCTTACTGTAGGTTTGCCAGATATCTTAGAGTTCCTAGAAATTGAAGTTACCTAATAATAGTAAGATAATCTATATTTAGACAACACCTCTCTTGCTACTAGCAATTAACATCTTAAAATCTATACAATTATGGTAATGCTAATTACAGCTATCAAACTTGCTCACTTAAATTTGTCCGATTCTCTTCAATTCACAGTGGAACCCATTTATAAAAATTCTGTTCTGGAGATATCACACATACTTGGAAAATAGGGTAACTTCCCATAGGAATCTATCTGCCTGGGAACTGTGATATTTCTTGTACAGTATCAGCTGTATTGGGCAGAGGTGTGAGTCTAAGTACATTTATTTCCAGCATGAGAGAAACTACAGTTGTTTGATGCTGTTCAGTTCTGTAGCAGACCTGATGTTTACTCTGATATCATGAAGCTCTGTACAAGGCTTCAGCAATGTTTTGCTAAAAGCTTGGCTGTCAAGGCGTGATAGTCAAGGCACTCAGGTGGATCCTTGCTATTTATATTTATTCGTGAATATCTTAAATCCAAAGGAAAAAAAGAAAATAGTACACAAATCAGCATGAAATTAGCTTGCCATTTACATTTGATCCTTGTTTGCTTCTTGTAAAATCTTTCTTTTGCCTGTACGTTTCCTGAATTCTCTTATATGAAGAAAAAAGTGTTACTATTTTTGAGTCACAGAAATACTTTCTGGATTCTTATTCTTTTAGTTATTAGTAAATTAAGACTAACTGACCTACATCTTCTTGTCTTTAACAACTTTTTCCATCCTAAGTGTAATTTATTAGAATTTTTGTTTGGTTGGTTGCTTTTTTTTAGGAGACGTTATCATGATTCAGTGTCATTTACTCTGCAAGGCAGATCTAGAAGCAATCTAGAGGCAGAGGTCCAGAGAAGATAGAATAGGATTGGAGGGTAGCTCAACCTATTCAAGTGAAATTCAACTATAGTATTTGTGTGATTTCCACAAGTCACTACTAGGTCCTCAGATTCAGTTTTGATGTCTGCTTTATATGTAAAGTTATGTAAATACTCCTTTTATGAGGTCCACAGCTTTCAACCGTTTACATTCTGAGGAAGTTTCGTGCGGGCAGATTAGTGCCTTTAAAATTGCAGTTACATTTTGTATATTATTTTGCAGTCCTTCTGTTTAGGATGGCATCCTGACTAAAAAGTATATAATAGACTGACCTTCTTACAACCTCCTTACTAATCAATATGAATGTGGTGATGTAGACTTTTTCTGGCATAGAATAATGCAGAGAACCCATCTGGAGAACAGGAGATGATTTGTATCCTATAAACACAGCAGTTGCTTTAAATGCGTATGATGCAATATGCAGTCAAGAACAGAGTTTTATCCACCTTGAGGATCTGAAACTGAATTTGTTCTTTTTTTTACAGCCATCTTTCAACCTATCAGCATATTTACTCATGACTGCAAAAGGCATCATGCAGGAGAATACTTCTGTGACAGAAGAACTCTGACCTCTTTTGAAACACATATTTGTAAATGTTCAAATTGTATGCCTAAACTATTGTTAGTATTATGTGGCTAAAGTTTCTGTGGACTTTACTGCTATTCCCATGAGGTCTGTGTGCAGATCAGAAGCAGTAAAAAAAAGCTTTAATGCTATGATGCTTCTGGTATGCTATCTTCTGGTAGATATGTAGGACAATACAGTTTAAGTAGTGGAGCTGTGACCATTTAGTCTTTAGAGAATTTATTTCTTATCCTTTTTAGCTAAGGTACAGCAAGAAAACATCTCAGGTTTTAAATGTTTAATTTCCCCAGTGCTCTAACCCTATGAAAATGCAGTATGCATTTTGATATAATTTTGCTGCCGGATTTACTTCTGTGATCAACAGAAGGACCAGAATTTTAGCGGATGGAAATTCACATGGCTTCATGGAATTTTAAGGAACAATACTCATTTACATGACTTCCCTATCTTGCCCAAAAATACATAGATTAGTTTTTCCTATCCCCTGGCAGTGGCTCTGTATATGAATGCCTCATTGTATTGCTGTCATTTATTTCCTATTCTCATAACTGTAGTATGATACAAAACATTTATTTCTTTTACTTGAAGAAAATCAGCTTTTTTATATCTGGATCTGGCTGCTCTTGAGAAGAGATGCTCACCAGGTCTCCATTCTTGAAAGCACTTAAGCACTTGCTTATTTTTCCTGGAGTGCCATTGAAGATGCTTTCATAATAGCACTGAAGTATCTGCAAGAATGGAGCTAAGGGGATCCTGCAAGATAAAAGTGTAAAAGATGAAAATCAGACTGAGAGAAAACAGGGAACTCAAATAGCTGCCTGTTCCAGAATTATAGTTCTGATATACTTACTCCAAAAGCATCTCTCTCCTTAGAAATGAAGAAAATATTCCAGTGTAAAATCACTTTGCTTGTGGAATAGCGTTCCCCATGAAGGAATTATTTGGTACAATTAAGTCATGTTGAAACAGTAACAAAAGTCAGTTTCCTCTGTGAGAATGAGGTCTTAGAAAAATTGTCTGCATGCATAAAACATGTTAAAATATTCATTTAGGTTTAACTCCCTTCAGTACAGAAAGTGTTCAGGCTTGAAGCTCCACTGCTCTGGGGCAGACTTTGTCAGTTCATGCATTACAAGATCCCCAAAAGCTATTCTGACCATCTGTTTGACCTGCTGTGTAACACCTGAATTAATCCTTACTTAGTTATTGTAATCACTAAATCTAACTGGTATTTTTGCTTAGTCTGATTAGTACTCTTGCTTATATTTCGAAAAAAGGAAAGGAAAGGGAAGGGAAGGGAAGGGAAGGGAAGGAAAGGGAAGGAAAGGGAAGGAAAGGGAAGGAAAGGGAAGGAAAGGAAAGGAAAGGAAAGGAAAGGAAA
>JAVCKT010021890.1:17937-28203 GCA_032273925.1 Rhynchotus rufescens
AAGGAAAGGAAAGGAAAGGAAAGGAAAGGAAAGGAAAGGAAAGGAAAGGAAAGGAAAGGAAAGGAAAGGAAAAGAAGACATCTAAATTGATTAAATTTCTTTCTTTATGCCCTCCAAGTCAGTGCTTTAAATTATGTGTTAACATAATTAAATCTTAATGTCCCTCTTAGTAGCTAGACTGTGCAGAGAGGCTCAGAAGCACCTATTGCTTCTCAGCTCATTCCCCTCACCCTGCCTCTTTCACCTTTGCATGCAGACAGATGTGTGAGGATGGAGAGGTACCGCTGCAGACTGTATCACTGACAGGACTAGGTCATGATTTTATAACTGGGGGTGAAGACTTCTGCCCTAGACACAACTGGATTGTGTGACACTTATACAACACAAATAAGCTAAACCACTGTTTTTCTCACCTCACAGTTTTCCTAAACCATCCTCACAGTGAATTCTGTGGATGTGTGTTGATTTGCAGTAGCGTAAATGAGAGTTTGCTAAGAATTAAGCCTCTCAAGTTTATGTGTTAGCTACATCTTCTGTATTTTATCAAACACACTAGATCTTGGGGATTTTTTTTCCCCCTAAGTTAATATTTTGGGGCTCCTCCCCATCCAGTACAAAACAGTACAAACCTCTTCTTATCTCTTTTGTTAAATTTTAGTCCTTTCTTTTGGCTAATTGCAGATATGAATCTGAACTGGGTTATTTTACCTTGTATGATATTAAATTCGTATTACTTTGATTCATTATTATAAGAAAGTCACTAACAGACATACAGCTGTAATAACTCATGCAATTTTTTTTTTATTTTTGTTTTCAAATGCAGGACTTAAATAAATTATTTTGCAATTAGTTTCTTTTTTTTTTTTTTTTTTTTTTTGGTTTTCCTAAAATTCAAGGTATATTGTTTGTTCACTTTTTAAGTCCTGTATCATTCCTGTGTTTGTGAAACACCTGAGAGGCTGGGAGGTGATGAATACAGAACCATTACTGTGTAATATACACATTTCTTGTTTATATTCTTGGTCAAATTGCAGTTAAGGTTGCTATAGTGACTAATACCTTATAAAAACTCATAACAAGAACAAAGCACTGAAAATACCCTAAGTGCTAGAAAACATAAAAAGAGTCAGTCAGGGTGTCGGAACCTTTGTATGAGAGATTTGAGAGCCCTGAGAGAGGTTCTTGCCACTGGGGCTTAGAAGATGGAGGAGCTGAGATTCTGCTGGGGAATTTGATACACAGCTATAGAGACACCTATTTTGTCAACAGCCTCATTCCCTTCTTGCAATACCTTCTGCTTTGTTTTTTGAGACTTACACGTGATGACATTTCTCTGTTTGTGTTTGCCTACAAATAGAAAGAGTTGTAGGCACCCATAAACAGCCTCCAGCATGACACAGCCCCCAATCACATCTTTGCCATCATCCTAAATGAGCTTGGCATCATGAAAGATATATGTTGCAGAGAAAAAGCAAGATAACAATAATGCTGAGATGGGTGGAACAGGAGAACTAAGGGGAAAATAATGAAGTTACATAAAGTGCTGGGGAAGAGGAGAATGGGAGGGCTTGGAGCAGGAAGAAAGGGAAACAGGAAAGAAGTAAAAGGCACTAGTTCATAAATTACAGAAATAAAAGTGAGGAGAAAAGGGAGAAAGTATAGCATATATATTGAAAAGGAGGAAACAAACAAATCTTTGGGCTTGCAAAAGGCAGTGGATGCTTCTGTTGCAAGGAGAAGGACTTCATGGGCACTGAAAGTACCTAGGAGGAGCAAAAGTGTTCAGTGAGCTTCCAAAATGAAGGAAGGGAAAAAGTGCATTCACATTCCAGAGAGGAAAGGCACACTGACAGCAACGCTCAGTGTGCTTGGTCTGTACAAGCAGCAAAGCAAATGATTCTTCAGTCTCCAGAAATGAATATGTACATAATCATCATAGTTTTCTGTTAGGAAAGATCTTTTCAGTTCTGGGCTTTGGAAAGATTCACTTCACCACTTTCAATGGCCCGGGTAGAAGTTCTGTCTTCCATGTCTCTCTCTGAGACATAGATTTCAGCCTTGTATGTTCCGGGGTACAGGTCCCACCTCACAATTTCACTGTGTGAAAACAGCTTTCTTGTGCCTAGCTTATCTCCCACTGCCTCCTTCTTTATTCTCTCCTACATTTTTTAAGTGTTTCTTCTCTTTTCTATCCAGGTCAGCTACACTACTTCTTCCCCTATTTTTTTTCCTGAAGTCTGTGAAAGGCAATGTTAGCCTTTCTGTACCCTAAAGGATCCATCAGCATGCCCATCAAAAAGTCTGCAAGTGTGCTACTGGAGAAAAAAAATGTGTCCCAAAGGAGGAGCCATTAAGAGCTGTCAAAATGTGCGTTTTCACAGAACCTGGAGCTGCTCTGGATAGTAACCTATTCAAAAAGTCTTGGGTATTTTCTTTCTATGAGCTCATGGGCTTACTTCTCAGTGCCTTGAATTTGGAAAGAACAGAAATTCTGCCATCAGAATTGTTTATTTCACACTTAAAGAGAAACATTTTTGAGAAAAAAAAAAGACAGGTTAGTATTTTCTATCTGTCAGTTTCATGGAATAAAGAAAATAGGTAAATTCTGATCATTTTTAATAATTATCTTGCATATCAGCTTTGATTAAGATTTAATCTTAAATATTAATCTATCTGAAATTCAAAGCTTTAAAATACCTCCTTGTATGAGAGAAGGAAAAAACAAAAAAAAAGATAAACACTTATACTTTTGGGAAATGAACAGTGCTAAATATATATATATATATATATATATATATATAAAATCAGGGTTATGATCTTCATTAACATAATTGAATCACCCTTAACACTTCTAGTTCAAAACGTAATCAACTAAATGAAAGCTTGCTATTGACTGAACTCGATCTTGGGTCAATCTTTGACTGCAAAGTAACAGAATGTGTACATTGAACATGACCGATAACATCTATTAAACTATATTAAAAAAGGAGAAAAACAGCTCTGAAATAGTAGAAGTTAGGAGCAGGTGTACTCTGAATTTTTATATTTAGAAAGTTTAAAGAAGATGACTTGGTATGTTTTCTAGTTCCTCTGAAGTTCCACTAAAACCTTTAAGCTGCTATACTTGAGTGGCTTTGATTGAAATGGATCAAAGAAAGCTATCAATGTACTCTAGATCTAAAAGTCTTGATTTCTTAATAAGAAATTCTTAAGGCTTACTTTTTCTTATTTGCAAAGGATCAAGTATCCAAGTATATGTTCTTTTCCCTTTTTCCTCCTCTTCCCCTCAACACATGGGCTGTTATTCCATGGAGCAAACGGGATAAGTTCGCCCTTTCCTCAAGCATCCTATCAACTACAACAGTATTGTGTAAAGAAAAGGTTGAAAATATTGTACTAGTCTCAACTCTCATGCCTAAAAGACATTTTGTGCTAAAGGAAGCTGTATGTTGGGGTACCCTGAAATACAAACACCATTGCAGCTCCTCTTCTGCCTTCGGTTTTCTTGGTATGTTTCTTTATTCAAAAGATGTTTATTTTCTGTCATACATTTTATATGAGTTCAGACAAGAGAGGATCATGCCAACACCATTTATCTTCCTCAGAATCATTCTGAAATGAATGGAAACTGAAGAAAATTTGCGTGTCATTCAGTGTACAACCTGTACAATCACATTTCTCAATGGTATGAGGGTAATAATTTAATTTCCCTAGAAAGCAGTCCCCTGATTCCCTCTTATTCTCCCTTTCTCTCTAAGATTGCACATGACAGAAAGTTGATACAAGGTTAAAATATTTCATCTTAGCTACTTGTTTAAAATATTTCTTTTCTAAATCCCTTCCTATTACCCTGGAGAAACACTGTAGAGTGGCTGTACTGACTCTAAAAAAGCATTACAGTAGGGAAAATATATTTCTATAAAATTCGTGTTAAGTTTTCTATTTAAATTCAGAAATGTGGAGGGAACAGCTTTTACTGAGATGGAATAAAACATGATTAACATCCTGAAACTTTGGAAACCTATTTTTAATTTTCTTAAGGCCACTTAAGAATCATCATTAAAGATCATGTGATCTTTTTGTCTCTTTTGGCCTCCATTCTGCTGATGTCAAGTGCAGACAGTAGCCTTTTCTTGACATATGGGAAAGGTAAGTTTAAGATAGTGGGTCTAGCTCTACAGATGAGCAGAGGCAGATGTGAGCTCACTCTCTGAAGACTGATCTGGCTGCGCATGAGCCAGCAGAAGCCACACAGCTGCATCAATTTAGTGCTGTCCCAGAGCTAAGAAACTGTTATAAGACTCAGACTGCACAACCTTGGCACAGAAGTGTTCTGGAATGGCAAAATAATGTATCAGCTGGAGCTGACCAGCAGAAGTTCAAGTGCAGAAACTCTCCCCATACTGCCTCCTCTCTATAGGAGCACCTTGAAGGCACTACTGTAATGGGCAACGTAAATATCCGCAGCCTTCCCTCTAATGGGACCATGGGGGCTGATATATCCCTTTGCGCAGGTCTCCCTAAGTTATGCCTCTGCTTCTGTGAGACTTTGCAGGGAATCAGAATTACTGGTTTGGCCTTTATGTAGCTAGCTTCTATCTCCACTTTATATTTTCCTTATATCCCTAGGTGTCTAGGAAAGTTTCCCCTGACTTTTGCTGCATTTGATTTTAGTCCATACTTTTACAACAGAAATGTAGGATGACTTTGGAAATTAATCTTGTCCATATTCCTTTGGGTAGTTACTTCATAAGATTATTGGATTGGAATAGATCTTGTTTATTAGCTGATCGAGCTCCATAGAAAAAGTAGTTGGACATTTTTGCCCTCACTAGCCTGCTCAAAATGCTATCCCAGGATTTTGTCCCTTGATAGTTAGATATTTTATTTTGTAGCCAAAATTTATCCCTGATCTGTTTTTCTCCCTTTGAGGATCAGACCATGGGGTCATTAGAGTCATCAGCTCTTCCTATATGTTATTGCAGTCTCACCGATCTTTTCTGTGATCTCCAGATTTCACACACTTCTACTTTTTTTGCTAGGGTCATAGATAAAAATATTAAACAAACTTAGCTACAAGACTGATATTTATGTCCCTGAGGTCTCACTCAGGACTGGCAGTGACAGCTCAGATCCCAATATTTTACATGTGAGGCCAAGATTTTTCTTCACAGATAGGTGCATCCCTTGCCATTTACTGACCTTACTTCATTTTTTTTTTTTGCCATTTTATCACCACTCACTCAGTTTCATAAGGCTATTTGTCATTTCTTCATGGAATTCATATCTCAGCTTTAATATCCCGATTAACTTAGCAACATCAGCAAACTGTGTCAACTCATTTTGCACAAGAGTTTTCGGACTGAGAGGCCCACATATCACAGCACAGGCCTCTGAGACTGCCCAGAGGTGGTCTCCCTCCAATGCAAGGACTGAGTATTCCTTTTCTCTCTTTCCTATCTTTTAGTCAGCTATTTACCCATTTAAAGACCTACCATTTTGATTGCTTGGCTTCTTTAAGAGCCTTTGAAACAGACTTTTGCTAATTTTTTCTTGAAATTCAAGTAGAATAGATCAACCAAATCTCCCTCATCAGCTTCGCTACTAAAACCTCCAAGGAACTCTGACATTTTGAGACAGAAAACTTGCATTTGCCTTTTGGTCAAATTGTTCCCCTCTCATCCAAATCCATTTTTCTCTCTCCTTCGTACTGTTTCCTAAGAGCTATTATAAGAACTCTTATTTCAAAAATAAATAAATAAATAAATAAATAAATAAAAATAAAAATAAAAGCAAAAGCAAAAGTAAAAGTAAAAGTAAAAGTAAAAATAAAAAAAACCCAACCCAATTTAAAATGAGAAATTTTACATAGATTTAAATATAAAAATGTCAAAAATAAAACAAAATTACTATATCAGGTTTAAGGTTAAATTGGTGACTTTTATGAGATCTTTTTGAGATCACAAAAAAAAACTTCATCATTTCTGCAAAATCCTTCTTTTGATTTGTCAGTGAAATTAAACTAATTTTTATTAACCATACAATATTTTGACAGGAACTGATATGAACTACTTTTTTTTTTTAGCAAATAATCATGCTAAGTATTCTTATTTCTAAGAGAGTAAATATTTAGGTAAATGTACCTTGAAATTCAAAAATAAAAGGTCATACTTTAAATAGCATTCTTCCTTTACCTTATGCATTCACTATCATTGTACTGACAGCAGTAGCATGCTCTTCTATATTTGACTGTTTTTTATGACTTGGGGCTGCTCTTGTGAGAGAAGATCTAAGATCTTCTTCTTGAGAAGGTTGAGAGGGTATCATCTCATCAACATGTACAAATACCTGAGGGGAGAATGCAAGGAGGAAGGGGCCAAACTCTTCTCAGTGGTGGCCAATGATAGGACAAGGGGTAATGGGTGTAAGGTGAAATACAGGAAGTTCCATCTCCATATGAGGCAGAACTTCTTCACTGTGAGGGTGACAGAGCTCTGGAACAGGCTGCTCAGGAAGGCTGTGGAGTTTCCTTCTCTGGAGGTCTTCAGAACCTGCTACCCTGTGCCACATACTCTGGGTGTCCCTTCTGGAGCAGGAGTGTTGGAGTAGATGATCTCTAGAGGTCCCTTCCAATCTTAACCTTTCTGTGGTTCTGTGATTCTGTGATCTGTTTTCTCCATACAAAAATTGTCTTTCAGTGAAAACTATTAACTCTTAAAATGTACTACACTGTTAATCATCTATGTTAATTACCTATGGTCTAACCTGTCCTCCCTGCAGAGTTTGTAACTGGTTGTAAATCAGTTCTTCATCGCTCCATGTACTCAGTTTTCAGAGATATCCTTGTTCTTCTTAATTGCTATGTGTTTTATTCTGATCAGTTTTACTTCTAAATTTCCTGAGTTAGCATTTTGACATTTATAGCTTTTATCCTTCACAGTAAGAGCTATAAAAATAGCTAGCAGAACCTAGCTTACTGTGAGGAATGCACTAACAAAGGCAAATAAATGTTTTATTGTATTTATTCAGTAACTTTCATGATGATGCCCATTTCATACTTACAAGGGTGCAAAATGAAGAGAAAGAAAGCAGACTCAGTGTGGATGTACTATTTAGTTGGTTCATTCTCTCTTTAGCTCCAGGACTAAATCCCATTCACATCACATGCAGTTTGCTTTGCTCCTGGGCCCCAGTCTAGAGCCAAGCAATTTTCTTGCTAAGGAAATTTATTCATGGGAAAGAAAATAGTTTGCTTCAGGCTTTGAATTTTAGGGATAGTACAGGCAGTGAACTGGGCTAAACTGCATGGTCAGGAGTGACTCCCTGATGACAGTCGCAAAGACTCAAAGACAATGCAGATGTGCCGACGAAAAAAAAAGGATGCATAGAATAGATGCATGGATGCATATGGTAACAGAAAGTGTAGAGTATAAAGTAAATATAAAGTACAGCACTTAATTAATACATCCTATTTAAAACCATTTATAGCCTATCTTTCACTGGAAGAACAAATAAATGAGATATCTCAAATTTGGATACCTGTATATCAAATTAAAATCCTTTTCATCTGACTAGACTTTCACAGAGGAGTAATAAGTACAGATACGTAGAATGCAAAGTATGGACTATAGGAGCAAAAGAAATCAAAGGTTTTTATTTACTCTGAGCATTGATATTTATTTTTTTCATGTCTCATAATTTTTAAACTTGTTTATTTGTTAATTTATTGTTTATTGTTATTGTTTGTTAAAAAAACTTTTATTGTTTGTTAAAAAAAGTTTATTGTTAAAAAAACTGCATGCATTTTCTGTAGACTCCTAAATCAAAAAAAAAAAAAAAAAAGCACTAGTTTTGGATGTAGAATGTATGAAAATATCTCAAAGATTTCAACCCATAGACATGTTGTTTGAGGCTTATCATCCTGACTATGATACTACAATAACTGTGTAAAAACCAGATGACAATGAAAGCATGTCTAATGACTGTCCACAAGAAAACTGTAGTCCTGAAATGTAGTATTAAAGGAAGTCTGTTAGCATTCTGCTTCCAAAATATAAATGGTATATATGTGCCATAAACCCGTACAGACTCTCAGCAACTTCAGGAAGGTTTATGTAGATAAAACATTTCACTGACATACCTCTCTTTGCAAGATCAAGGATCTAAATGATAAAAAGCATTTATTTTTAACCTTTGGGATGATTTATTCTCTGAAGGCAAGCATTAGCAATAGAGAAACTAGTTAGAGTCTTCGAATCCTTGAAAAATAAAGAAAATGTGAGTGGTGTTTTCATTTAGATTAATAGTTACAAGAATACATTTTGTAATAAAATCACATGGAATCCACTCCACTATTCTATGGCATGTAATTTTTCTATGGAATTGTCACTGTTGATATGGAATATCACTATTAATATCCCAATATCTTATATTTTAATCTTTGCTTTCCCAGTCCTATTTTGTCTTATTGTTCATGTCAATATTCATATCTCTAATGCTCTGTAAGTGGTGAAATTAGTTTCACCAACTTGAACATGTAAAAAGATGGATGTCAGGATCTAACTAGTGACTATAGATTTGCCTTATAGACAAAGGAAAGGGTAGTCATATATTAGTCAGTGTCCAAGTTAAGTGAGATAAATTTCTTTTGGCAGTGCATATTTCTGATAGATAGGAATGTCTACATACACAGAAATACAAAATGCCTCTGTAACTCTGAGGTGAAATGATATAATACATGCATCTGATAAAATGTGAATTTATTTCACTGCACATAAACCAAGATGAATTCATATAACTTAGAGGAGAAATGGTTAAATTTACAAGGTTTATAACTTGGAAATAGATAAATAATTCTCAGGTTAGGAAAAAAAAAAATCTGTCCCATAGATACAGAGTTTCTGAAATACAAGCTATGTTTTTGCAGAAAGTATGGGCACTTTACTCAATTGAGCTACTTTATGTATATTTATAAATGTGAAAATATTTGTTATTTTCATATGAACAGACTGGTTTTGGTCCATTGATAATGAGAGGTTTTTTATTACTATTTGTTAAGTGTGGAGTAAATTATACAAAACATCAGAAAGTACAATAAGTAAACCCAAGAGGCCTAGAACTATGCAACTGATAAAGTAAGTAATATTCACATTTTTTTTCTGGACATTGTGACCCTCATTCAGCAAAGCACTGAAGCATGGTCTTAAATTCTACCAAATTAAATGGGACTTCTCACATGAACAAAGATTATACATACATTTCTAAGTACTTGTTTTTTTATAGTTATTGCTCTCTTTGCCTCCCTTGCTAATACATACATCCTGACATCCTGATCTTCTCTATTGGAAAAAAAAGAAAAAGACTCTTGTCTACTATGATCCCATATATGGTATGCTAATATAAGTGCACAATCCAATTTGAGTTAATGCAGACGTACCTTTTCCCATTACCAAACATTGAACTAGTGCAAATCCATATACAGTACATCAGTTACAGAGCCGTCTTATATTTCTGTGTACGCAGAATTTCCTATCTGATCAGTCTTAATCTAAAGATATGGTTGCATATCCGGAGTCTTCTTTTCAAATCATTCGTATCTCATATTACTACTGAGTTGCAACAAGTTCTATCTAGTAGAAACAGAAAGAATGGTCATTTTCAAGAAAACAGAGTTCATACAGTTTGGATTACATGTTTTTTTTTTTTTTTTTAATTTTGAAGTGATATTCTTAATTCAGTCTCATTACTGAAAGAAATATCTTTCAAAATACTGTAGAATTAAAAGGGCTATATCGTTCCTGCCTCTAGGACAGTTGGTGATTCCTCATTGTATGCTCAGGTCTGATAGTAGTAGAGGTATAAGAGTTGTTTAGTTTTGATAGAGTGAGGAAAAGAAGTGACATAATACTCGTGTCTTATAAAAAGTGAATTTGTTGCACTGGATGTGGAACAGGATGAGTTCATGTAATTTGGGGAGAAATGGTTAAGCAGCATCACAATCAAAGAAGGGTTTTGTAATTGCAAAAGAAGGTACTTTGAGCTTGCAAATATGTTTGTGCTATTTTTCTCTCTCTCTCTCTTTCTTTGCCCATCTTTCTATTTTTCTACCTGTATTTGTCTTTCTTTTTCTTCTCTTTCTCTTTCTTTCTTCTCTTTTTTCTTCTCTTTGTTTCCCTTTATTTATCTCTTCTTTCTCTCTTTCTCTCTTTCTCTCTTTCTCTCTTTCTCTCTTTCTCTCTTTCTCTCTCTCTTTCTTTCTCTCTTTCT
>JAVCKT010021892.1:0-14291 GCA_032273925.1 Rhynchotus rufescens
TCACATGGCTATGGGTTTTCTCTGTGGAAAATGCTACGGGCTGAGAATAAATGCAGCCTTACAATGGCCCCCAAAATAATGTAGTTCATGGGGCTGAGTATCAAAGTCTAAAGTTTTTAAAGGGCAAAATGCCCCTGTGAGTGATATGGACATTGTGTGTTACTGCCCTGGGATTCTGGAGGCGTGAGCAGGACAGAATGTCCTGGACAAGCAGTCTTCATAGAGGCTTTTTATAATGCTACAGGATTGGACATCATTATATTGTGGTTTGGTCCCCTTGTGTTTCTAGGTTCTCACTTTTTGATGTGTCACCAAGATTGCGAAAAAGTGGAGTAAAGTGACTTAAGCATTTCTTCAATCGTTGTTTTTGCATTCAATAAAGTGTACAATGGGCCACAATAGGTTTGAAGTTACATAAACCTTTAGAATCTAAGTTAGTTTTCCACACAGATCATTTAAAAGACACCCTGTGGAGAAAGCTTGCCTCATATTGAGGAGAAAATATACAAAACACAAGCAGGTACAGTTCTGTGGGCACTGTACAGGTATTTGTAAATTCACAAAGCATGATGATGAATGACTGGCGTGACTAAATCTTCTACTGTTACCACAGAGTGATACAAATAGCCTAATGAAACTTTCTATTCTGAAGTTCTGACTTAAATGGGAGAAAAATATTCCCTCTACTGTTACACTGCCTCAGCCCCAGCAGAGCTCTGATTCTGAAGTCTTAGTTGAGACATTCAGAAGCATCTTAGTCTAGTTTTTGTGGTGGTATCAGAAACACCGTGCTTGGGTACTTTAGAAATCCCATCATATCCATCAAGCTGAATATCCCATCAAGCTGGGTGATGTTGGGTGGAAAAATGTTGATGCAAAACCTGCTAAATCCACTTCTAATGGACAGGTGACCTTCTACCTTAAAACACCTCCCATGAAAAAATGTATTCAAATCATCATTCATGGAGGTTTCAAATCTGTTATATAGGTACAGTATAGATTTCTATTTGTGTGGTCAACTTTTGATTGGATTAGCAAAGTGCTCTGACAGCTTAATGCTCATTAGCTTGGAATCCCCAGAAGGACAATGACAAGATCCAGTTCTAGCCACAAAGTTACTGCTTGGTGGAATTCACACTGCTTTGAACTTATAGACAGGTAGACATAAAGGAAAATTAACTAGAAGTAAAGTGCCTGAGTTAACTCTTGTACTGGCATTCTAGGTAAAAATGCGGATAAGCAATATTTTAAAAACATCTCAATGGTAAGTAAATGTGTTTACACAAGAGATTAATGTATTTAAAGGAGAGCTCAGATGAACTGTGAGAACAGTTTCTGATTCCTGGGCTGGTGATCAGAATACTTAGCATTTGTTCAGGAAACATGTAGTTACTTATTTTAGTCCTTTAATAATGTGATTCAACCCATCTATCTAGCATAGTTAATTGTTTCCCTAATGGCTAACATTGCCACATTTTTAACAGCAAACTTGAGATTCTTTGGATTTTTAATTGTTGTTTGTTTTGTTTTTGAAGAGGTTAAAACAAGTGTAGTGCTTAATGTCCACCTCATCTTGTAATAAATACATTCTTGACTTTACTGCCAACTATAACTTAAATATTTTTTTCTTTGATTTTGAAGAGGTGCAAGCCACCATACTGGGTAGATAAAAAAACTGAGTTTGTTGGGACCCCGGTCAGAAAATTGCAATGTGCTGCTTTCTCTCTCCTGCTGAGATGATGGGAAAACGTGTGTAACTCAGTAGTTGTGAAGTTGTAAGCAACTAGCATCAGGATCAGAAAAGTTGGATGCCATCCTGAAGGTAGATTTACTCACTGAGTAGAGAATAATTTGAGTAGTTTTCCCTGAAATTTTGAAGTGTTTTCAAGATGAAAAATCGTCAAATTTATGTTTGCAAATTCCTGAAGAAATTTCTCCAGGAATTTCTTCTCAAAGGAAGGACACTATTGTCTTTCCTTTTTTAAAGCAAAATAAAATATGGTGCCACAGCAGCTTTCATGCAGATGCTACTTTTATTTTTGTTTTATCCTGATCACAAATATTTTTTGTCTATAAAAGCACTTAAAAGTTTCTTTAAAAAAGCATGCATGTATGCATGTGTTTTCCCTCAAAATCAGTTAGTGTATAAATTAACTTTATTAATGGGAAGGATTTTTTTTTCATAAATAAACCCTATAATTCTTCTAACAAAAGATTTGTCTCTACCAGCTATCAATATGCTCTACCTCAATACTAAATAACAATTCCCGGAACAAGAAACACTGATTCTCTACTTATTTAATTAGAAGACTTGTTTCTCTTGGGTACTCATGCTGATTTATGAATACCTATTGTTCTTAATTTAACTACACATTCAGTTTTGCACAATAGAAGACATATACTATGTGGCCTTGTTTCATTAGGAATACATGAGATCCAAGCTTGTATGTGTTTTACTGCTAAGCCCCTAATTCTAGAAGCCCTTAGGCTACAATAAATATAATTTTATCAAGCAATTAACCCAGGAATTCTATGAAGAATGCAGGGGGAGGCCTTCTCTTCCTTACATTGGCAAATGCTACGCAGGTCTAATAAAAAGAGGATTTTGTTGCAAGTGCTTTAATGGGGGAAAAATCAAATAAGCATCTAAAAATACAGAAGTTGGGTTTTTCTACCATTAATATGAACTCAGCTTATTGAATCCTATCCTGTTAGTTCTGTAACTTTAAACCCAAGGTCTCTTGAAAGTAAAGATGATGAGTGTTCTCCAAACCTCTCCCTCCCTACTTTCTCCTCTCCCCTCTTTCTCCTCTCATCTTTCCTTTCTCTTCTCTTTTGCCCTTCTTTCTCCTCTTCCCAGTTTCTCTCTCCCTAATCCAAACAAGCAGGTTTGGAAAAGTAGGAAGTGACTCTAAAGTGTGAAAGTTTAGATTTGAAATTGTCTTTCCAAGAGGGTTTTATAGTTCTAGATAACTGATGTTGGGATCATCCATGCCTACTTCTTCAGGGAGAGTAGAATTATTTTTATGCCTCTGTCAGTAATTAAGAGAGAGAAAAATAGCTGGAATAGCTGACCTTAATTTAAATCCTTGCAATAAAGACTTTGTCAGCCTAAGCTGTGGGAAGCAGTAAAGCAAAAATATTTTTGAAAGAATGTAGGCTTGAATGCACCTGTATGTCTATCCATCTCTTTCCCATCAAAATGTTTTAGATGTATCACGTACACAATTAAAGCCAGGAATGATCTATCTGTAAAAACACTCTGCACTTTGGTGTTTCTGTCAACACAACTTACTCTACTTGATGTACTTGCTCATGAGATGACTCCAGGCTATCATTTTCTCCTTACGACCCTAGTTAGCTTTGAGCAAAAAGTGCCCTCAATCAAGTTCTAACTCATTCTCACCCATTTTGATTGTAACATGTACAGCCAAAAGCTACAGCCTTTCCAAGAGTAGTGTCTGCTTCAGCCTCCCTGTAGCATCTTGCTGTTGTGGTAGTTCTTAGGTAATTTGTGGCTTCTAATAGTTAAAGCATTAGTCATCCACCTCTTGGAATGAGTAAAGTGTTTAATATAGTGGTGTGATCAAGCACACTTTTCATCCTGTATCAGGACAGATGAACTGTGCACATCTTTTATGTAAAATGTTAAAGGGCATAACTTATTTCTTCTGAACTAGTAGGTGCTCTGAAAATCATCTCACTGCCTTCCTATGCTGATGTCATTGCTGCTAGATACAAATTCAATGACTGATGGGGGAGATTGTAGAGATTCCAGCAACTTACCGAAATGTTTAAATTTATTGCTGGTGGAAATTCTCCTGATATCCAGCTTAAATATTTCTTACTGCACTTTAGATTCTACTAATTACTGAGAATGGAGATTCCTCTCCTTGTTCATTTTACTTGGATCACAGAGTTCCAATTGGGACACAGGGATACCGCTTTATCCAGCACACATTTAGCATCAGCAGAATGAACATGAAGAATGATTTCCTATATCTTGTAAGTTACAGTTTTATTTATATATCCTAGAAGTGTATTTACCTTTCTTTTCCCAACAGCATGACATTGTTAACACATCACTGGCTTCTGAGCTGCTATAAACCCTAAATCATTGCTAAAGATTCCCTGTCTAATGAGATGTCCTTCATATTACAGTTATACAGTTAAACAGTTAGTTATTCCTGCCTGACTATAGAACCTCAGATATATCCTCACTGAATTACATCTTTTTTTTTTTTTTTTTAATTTCCAGATCATTTCTGCATTTTGCCAGGATCATTTTGAATTCTAATCCTGTCCTCCATGATACCCACAATTGCTTTCAGCTTCATGCC
This sequence comes from Rhynchotus rufescens, assembly GCA_032273925.1. Taxonomy (NCBI): domain Eukaryota; kingdom Metazoa; phylum Chordata; class Aves; order Tinamiformes; family Tinamidae; genus Rhynchotus; species Rhynchotus rufescens. Next base: position 4,341 of record JAVCKT010021892.1, read on the forward strand.
ACTTGCAAATTTAATAAGCCCATTCCAATATATATATAATATATATATATCAGTTGCAAAAGAAACTGAAGATGTTCTATAATTGTAAATTAATGCTGACTTAACACATTAGTGCTATTATTATGTTTGGTTTTTTTTTTCCTTTAATTGCTAGGAGTTCACTAATTATGAGAACTACTAAACACGATTTAATGCGAGTTGTGTGTTGGTCTAGAAGCTAGAACTTCACAACTCTAAGTTCAGATTTTAAATCAACTTTCGGTAAAAGTCCTATATAAGAGATTTGCAAATGAGATAGTATATTATTCTTTTTAGTATCATCAATTGAAGCATTTGAAATTTGGACTAGTTGTAATTGAATACTATTCTTTTCCAGTTTTCCAATGGATATCAGCTTTTCTGTGTGGAAGGTATGTGGAGTAATTCTCGTTTCCCCAAAGCAACATTGTAAGGATTTGTAGTGTAGCTGTTTGGGCAGGGATTTGGCTATTAAATGTAGTATAGTATGGAAGGGAGAACTGTTACTAGATAAGACAGTCAATAACCTTGCATTGTACTGATTATTCTTCCCAGGACAACAGTCTATCCATGAGTTATGATCCACTTTTCTGAGTGAATGCAGGTATTTGTGTTAGAATGTTACATCTGTTTAAAACAAGTCCTAGCTCACTTTAATTTACTGAGCATTTAAGCCCCAAAGGATGCATAGTCAATGCATTCCATTAAAGAATAGATACACAAATCTACTAACAATGGCCAGAATTTGCTTGTTGCATATTATATTTACAGTATTTTGGCCTCTTGTTTCTGCTACTTCCTCTGTGTGACTGTCAATAAATTACTTAACCTTTCTGTACTCCAGTTCCCTTATCTGGGCATTTTACCAACCTCAGAGGGGTATTATAAGATTGAACTAAGAACTGGCCTTTTGAGTTCCTCGGATAAAAAGTGCTGTCTAAGTGCCAAGCAGTACTGAAAATCTGGAGGGACTGTACTGACATTTAGGAGGTAGTTCTCATTTTCCTGTCTGTTTAGCTTCACCAACTTCAACAGAGCTATTTCTGCTCTTCATTTGCAGAAAGAAGAATCACATCCTTTATTTTTTAAGGAGCAAGGAAGAACTGTTCCTCTAGTTGAGATCACTGTGCCTACTGGTAAAATACAGACAAGCCATTTTCTATTTGGCTTCCTAGTGAAGAATAAGCAGCTCTAACGAAGAATTGGTGCAGTCCAAATATTTTCCAGCTTCGTCTACCAAATCACCCTATATGATCTCTTGGAACAGAGCTGGGCCAGCGGGATCAAGGGCACTGCCATCATTTTGAATACCAGTGCGTTTATTCCCATTCCCAGCCACTGACTTTCACAGACATAGTTGTTGTCTCTGGCAGATAGCTAAATATAATAGTTTGACTTATAAAATGGTGAAGATTTTCAGCTCTCCACAGCTTCAGCTAGGCTAATCACAGTTTAATCTTCCTCCAGATGCCATGTACCATTTAGCAACCTATGAAATAACTGTAGTTTCCCTAAGAAAAGGCAATAGCATAGGCAACAGAGAAAAATTATGAATGGTGCCATTGACTGGATGACATATTCGCTATGTAAATTCATTATCACTAGAGCAGCAGTATTGTACATTGTATAAACTGAGTATATTTTCTACCTTTTTACCATATATTTCTCCTATGTCCCTCTATGCTAATTTGCAGTAACATCCATTGCCTTCTGATCTTTGTCACAAGTAAATCAGAGTATTCTTAGTTTGTGTGGAAAATCTTCCTCATGTGAATACACATCAATAAGTTGAAGTAATTGAAGAGCAGTAGTTTGTGTGCCAGTACAAGTAAACTCAGCATCCTTGCTGACTGCAAGATTACCAGACAGGAAAAGAAGTGTTAACATGTTTCACCCTGCATTTTAATGCATTTAACCTCAGAAATGTTTTCCATATCAGAAACTGCTAATAAACACAGGAAATGCCCTACTTCAAATTAATTCTCAGAAGACATGGTGGAAGAGTCTGAGTTATTTTGTCATATGGAGACACCATCAGTGACTTGATTAGTCTTCCGTAAACTTTTTTTTTTTTTTTTTTGGATTTAGAAGAGATGACTGAGATGACACAAAGAGAATGCAGTTAATTTAGAGAGCAGTGCAAAACAGGGAACCATAACAGCTGATTTTAGAAGAGACTGACTTTGCAGCCTTTGAGAAGGGTGTATGCAGCTGCATCCACTGCACTGATTCTCCTAGTCACTTAGTTGTGATTAACACAGTTCCATGTGAAACTGGCAAAAAACAAGATTTAGTAATATCTGCAAAATGTATTGTTCTGACAGAAAAATAGTCTAGTTTGGCTGGTGGGACTAGGATAGGTGCCAAGCAGGCTAAATCATCTGCACTCAAGTACTCCTGGGAAAGAGTGTTGAAAGTCCCCTTATTTTATACAGCTTTTTAAAATAGTTCTTTTGTTTGCATCATGTTAAGGTTGAATAAGATACCATCTGTGCTGAGCTTAACGTCTTATGGCAGGAATAATGACCGTAATTGGCCTGTTGTCATTTACTGCTATTTATAAAAGAGATATGAAGATGGGTACCACAGGAAAGTAGGTCTGGATGGGTGCCCAATTTACTCTGACTTTCTACTGTAGCAGTTCAGAATGTAGTAGGATTCTGCATGTAGTAGGAACTCTACATAACTTGGGGGCATAGAGGCAGTGCTCTCTAAGAAGTTGTTCAAAGTCAAAAGACTTATGAAACTAGGGTGAAAATAGGCTAATCTCTGGTGGTAGGAAGGTAAAAGCAGTCACAAATTTACACGTAAAGTAAAGTATAGGAAATTAAAGTTGCCTAGGTTCATTTCTGTCTGTGAAGCCAACTAGCATGGAGGAGCCTGTGTCTGTACCATTGGACTCTCTGGTGTCCAGATCGAGGTGGCTGTATCCAAAATGCAACTGGGAATCATCTCTGGTTGGTGTCAACTGCTGACCCCAATCCAGAAATTGTTTATGAGAGGGTTTGTCACTATTGGGCCAAAGATGTTGCGAGGACTGAACAACTCAGATGAATGAATTGCAGTGCCCAGGGCTGCTCCCCGGCACCGCTTCATTTACTGCTACAGCCACAGGCTCTCTGTCCGTCTGTATCTGCTTGTGTTGCCCATGTATGACATTTGAACCCATCCTATTGAAAATCTAGCACAGAGGTAGAAATACTGACCATACCAAGTGCCACAAAGTTAATAAAAACAGATAGAATAATGTGTTTAACTGAGGCAAAAGCCACAGCATGAATCACACCTCATCTACCTCCTCATACTGTATGTGTATAGCTCTGTAGCTTTTAAAGGTTTTTTTGAGCATATATTCATGGTTCAGGAGTCACTTTCATAAACACCAGGAAAATAAAGTAAGTGAAAATTAGACTCCGAGTGGACATCTAACCCCAAATAATTAGTTACTAAAAACCTCTCCCCTTGACCCTGTGCTCAGTTCCCTGTGTAAGTGGAAAGTAAGTTGTCTGAGTTGTAGCTTAGCCCAGGTATCTCAAAGTCGAAATCATGGTGAGTAAGCAGTATTAACTCAAAGAGGTCATTTTGTTATTTTTACTTTTGTGTGTTTGCTTTTCTGTTGTTATATTTTAGCAAGTAACTGGCACATGGAAGAAAAGGCAGAGTGATATGTTAATAAAAGACTGAGAGGGCCTGGACAGAGGGATGAGTGATGTGCCTGAGTGCCTTGGATCTTGCATGAGGATGGCCCATTTCCCTCAGCTACACTTGCAGAATAACAGGAGGTTAAGAAGAGACATGTGTAAGGCTTGGGTGGTGGGTACCCAAGAATTTGGTGACTGTTTTAACCATGTACTGGCAAAATTTACCATGACTGCCACAACCCACACCTTGCTGCTGTGTGCAGCAAGGTTTCAGAAAGTGCTGTGGCATTGGACTTGAGTGACAATAGGAAATAACCAGGCAAAAGTACAACAGTGTCTGGAAAGAGGACATCACCTTCTTATGTAAAGGAACAGACATATGAGGCTGTATTGGTACTGGTCTGCTTTCCCTAAAATCAGATCTTCCTAGAAAAATGTAATTTCCCTGACAAGTCCACCACATAGTAATTACTGCTGGAGTGATAACAGTGTCAGAAGAGACTTGTACCAGTGACCTTACATTTAAATGGTCGTTGTGCAGTACTGACATTTTAAATATTGCAGTGAAATGGAGGGCTGCCCTATCACAACATGCTATCTCTTCTGAGCAACTTGAACAGTGTATGAGGAGTATGTTGTTCTAGAGGCAAACTTCTGTAGCCAGAAATTTCTCTGCTGTAGATATTGCTGTGTCACTCCCAGGCTGTATCAGCATCTGATCTATCTCACTTGTATTGGTGCTATTTTCCAGATGGGAGACTGAAACACAAGAAACCCGTGATTTGCCTAGCGGGAACCATCTGTGCCTACCAGGAGAATGAGCAGGAGTCTCCAGAGCACCCGGAGAAGGCTGTCACTGGAGGGTCATCTATATTCCCTGTGCCGTGATGCTTCAGGTGAAATAAAATGCCGCCTTCTGCTCCCCTGGGAATCTTGTTCTGTGTACTGAATAAATAAAACAGTGAAAGCAGGGACAGAAATCATTTTCTTTCCTTTTTAAGAGGCTGCAGGCTAATTTATTCTGTGTTTGTATTCTGCTTTTCCCTATCTACCTTCTACATTTTCTGTATTTCATTCTGTGTATAAGGCATACTTTCTCTTTCACATGTCATTCTTTCTTAACAACATAATACTTGACATAATCTGCCCTCTGGATCCGTTCTGTGGTGTAATTATGTTATCTTTGTTGTTATTGATTTCTGTTGCTAGGGGATGAGGTCGTGCCACTTCTGGCCCATTGCTTCTTTGCAGTTCAGCTGTATTCTTTTAACTCTTAAAGATTTCCCTCCTGAGAACACCGAGTGCCAAGGTTTGAAGTCATACCAAAATGCCGGCAGTCCCAGAGGATGAGTTTGTCTGAGGAAAGATTGTGAGATTTAATTCTAGAACAGGCAAACAGATAACAATTGGGAGAGATTTGATCTTAGCTGCTCCCTTCTGGGAGCAGAATTTAGCCAATGAACTTTGATTTTTCATCAACCCTACTGTGTTATAGTTCAACAATTTGAATTCTTCCAAGTCAAAATATTATAGGATTACTTTATCAGTTGCATACTTCCAATAGTATACAATACTCTGTTGTATTTTTTGAAAGGGGCACGTCCTTTCGCAATGTATAAGCTCTTTTTGCTTTCACTGAGTTTCTGCTTTTTTTATGGCATCTACATTCCATTTTCTCTGCTGAATAGGAATCTGGTTCCATGGAATGAAGAGGCTGTTGAAGAACTTTTCAGATTGGATAACAGTTGAAACTAAGGCAAAGCGTGAAATATCAGAGGGAGACCTTTTTTTTCACATAAAATTGCTTCTTTCAGCATGAACTGGAATTTGCACTTTGCCTTTTTTTTTTTTTAAGAGAACTTGAGACAGTTATACTCTGAACTCTTGAGTGAGATTTTCATGTGCTTTTAGTATAAACCCTACAGCTTCAAACATCCCAATTAAGCTCTCATGCTCTTGCTGCTTTCTGAAAGTGCTTTGCCTTCTGCCTACCCTTCCAAGAGCCCCCAGTATCATTCAGCAGTTGTGAAAGTTGGCAGCTCAGCTTTTGCACCCCAGGCTGTCGCTTGCTTATCTCAGAGGTGTCAGGTGGGAGCAGATAGGCCATACCAGCCACTCATCCCTGGCCCATTTCAGACCGCTCTGGGTTTTGCAGGGGGTTTGCTGCTGAGCACGCTGATATACCCTGCAGTCCTGCAACGGCAAGACTCACAGGTTGCCACAGTGGTTAACCCAGCAACTTCTGAAAAGAGTGAGATAAAATAACAGACTATTTTTTAAAGAGGTTTTGACATCTTGTTTTATTGTATCTTGCCTGTGGTTTTCTTTCCTTCAGGAGGCTGTCAGATTCTGCCTAGTGTGTGCTAATTTTATCACTTGAACTTCTCTAATTAACGGCACCTAATTTTATATGTGACAGAAGGTGGAAGATACTCTTTCAAATTCTTTTTTTTTTCCACTTGCCCTTGAAATTGCATGTTGCACAGATGTCTCTGAGAGAGAGTCTTAGAATTATGTTCCCTCATACACAGTAAATGTCCAACCCTTAGAGAGTCTGGTAAGAGTATCCACATATATCCTTATATCTGTGTTCATGGTTTACACAGGGAGATATTTCTTTCTTCTCCTCACCTAACATCACATTTCCTTTAGGAAATGCCTTGCTGCATCCTGTATTAGTATGCCTTTCAGCCTACTCTCCTCACTTTAGTGGTGAGTGTGTGAGGGAAAACAGCAAATATTTCTGCCATCAAATCACAAGCAGACAAGGAAGTGTAGTCTCAGAAAGTGAGCTTTCAACTTGAAAACCTGAAGTGTTCGCACCAGATGCTTTTCCTTATTCCAATCCAGCATGAATTTTTTTCTATGCTGGCTATGCTTGTGCTAAGGCAAAGTGCACTACTCAGGGCTTACATGGTTCTCAAATAAATAATACCGCTTGTGCTGTACAGCACAGGGAACTGCAACAAGTTGAAGCATTGACCAGATCTATAAGGTAGATAGCCATAATGTAGCAGCTGACATGGCTGTGTAAATAAAGGATAAGTGTATGAACACCACCGTCTTTTTGCTGGAAGTCCATGAACAGCAGGAAGCCAAGTGAGCACACCTGACTTGCCTTTGTGAGTTTTGCAGTCCCCAAAATCTTAGGTACTTGCCTTGTGCAGTGCAGACCTCATAGCAGGTCAGCCAGCCAGCAAGAGAGGAGGTGTGTTCTAGATGCGTGCCCTTTTCCAGCTTCAGGATATGCTACAAGAGTTAAAAGCAAAGTGTTACTGAGAAAATGATTCATGAAGCCATCTCCTGTGAGCACGTCAGGAAAGACCTACATCAGGTGGGTATATTTTCTTGTGTGTGGGCAAAGCAAAACATGCCATACTCAGTCAAACCTGAACAATTGCCTATTAAAATGGCATTTTATGAAACCACCAAAGGTTGAAGTCTCACTTTTTTTCTGTGAGACACTCCCCGTGGTAATGCCAGCCATCATTTACAAGCCCGATAGGAACAACATCCTTAGTTACTGCTAGGAGAGAGATGCTCTTGTCTGCCTCCTCCTCCTGGCTGGCAGGGCTCCCAGGCTGGACCCCTTGGGCTGGCAGCTGCTCCCGCGCTCCAGCTGCTGGCACACAGCGGCATCCCGGGGCACGCGGCTCGATATCCCTCAAGGTGAGAGCAGCTCGGTGACAGATGTGCTCAGCACATAAATTCTCCTGGCACCAGGAGGGGATGCGGGTGTGAGATTCCCCTTCACGCTAAGCAGAGCCGCACATCAGCCCCGACACGGAGCGTGACGAGGATGCGCTGCAGCTGCCTGCTTAGTATTGGAGCCAGCCGGGCCGTTGAGTACCTGCCTCAGCACTTTCCGCCCCTTAGGAGTTCCATCCTAAGCAAGCAAACTTTGCACCTTGATTTAATATAGTAAATAAATAAATCACACAAGTGACGTGCGTGGGAGAAATGAGGGTGAAGCGAAACTGTCTGGATATTTGCATAAAGCAAGGATAGCTGATTTAATCTGCTTAGGCTCTTTTCTTATTTGGAAAGATCTTGTTTGTTTCAGATCAACCTGACAGTATAAATATAAATCTCCTCGGCTGATGCTCTAATCTGAGTCTTTAATCAAGCCTTCTGAAGCAGAACTTACACCCTGAAAGCTCTTGGTTATATATCTTTTACCTCTTACAGCTTAATTTACACTCCTAGCTTATGCAGCAATAAGGCAGTTTTAAAATACGAAATTTACATCCTCGGGTAATCCACTAAAAATACTTATTTACAGTGATAGCAATACAGAGGGGATTACTAATAGCTTTGCTCTCCCAGCTGCTGCTGCAGGCAGCAAAACAATGGAATTAAGGTTGGCTATACATGCAGTCTAATCAGTACTTGATTCCAGGATTACTGACTTTCTTTGGCTCCCATGGTCATAAAGCTGGTTGGTCCAGCAATGTTGTATTTGTGCTCCAGCCACTGAATTAGCTCAAGGCACGCTTGATGAAGTGGGAAGAAAAGGACTGGAAGGGATTCAGGATACGTGGGAAGGATGCTGGGCAATTAGAGTTGATTGAGATTGGTACCATTCCACCAGAGTCATAAGACTGTCTGCTCAATGAGTCAATGCACAATTTGGCCATGACGTTTTGATCCAGATAAAATGTTCTCCTCAGACCTATGAAGCCTGAGCAAGGCCATTTATTAGTTACTTTTTCTGAGTGCTATTATTCTATTTAGATAATTTTTGTGATTTGTTTGGGGGAGCTTTTGGCATGGCGGTCTGTTAGCAGGACCAGCATCGGCTTTGTACAGGTTCCATGCCTGTAGGTTAAAGATGTGGTTTGTTTTATTGTAATTGCACAGCTTGCATGTTTTACACTAGTTTCAATGAAAGCTTGGCAAATCTTGTTAAGTTTTATTTGTTAGGGCCACAGTGACCTATTCCTGCATGACCGATCAAGCAGTCGAAGCTGCTGGCATTGCCTTAGAGGTTATCTGGAGATCAGACTCTACAGGATTCTTAAAATGCACCCTGTTCTTTTTTTCTTCTTCTTTTTAGCCCCTTGGAGATTCTGTGCCTTTCTCCTCTTCAACTGAACCACTTCATTCCTTCTCTCACTGTCTCCCTCTGTTTTCACAGCAATGCTCCATGGTGACTTCCTGAGCTCCATTATGGAAGGGTGGGAGTTAACCAGTGAAAACGAAAGAAGGGATCAAGCATGCTAGGGAAGAAAAATCAGGTGTGCAGCAGGCTAATTTTCTTTCTAGTAGAAACTCTAATAGACTCTTTTATAATCCTTTGTGAAATTCCTAACACTTTCTCCTAGTTTTTTGCTTCCAGGAATTGCTAGGCAAAGCATCCATTGACTGATTATGCTGATCACCAGGAACCAGATGATCACCTGAGATGTTCCAGGTAGAATAATTTCAAAATAAAACTAAATGGAAGGGCTAGGAGAGCTGCACATTAAATTCTAGCCTGAATAATATTTCTTGCCCTGAGGATCAAAGAAGAAGTAGGCCTAGAAACCAGCACAGATTTTACTGGACATAACAGTTTGATGTAAATGCAAACTTTGACTTCATTGAATCGATCAAAGAAATTACTGAATTAGGTTTTATAGACATTTAAATTAGGTCCTTGAGCAAGTACATTGTAGGGTATTCTGCAGTCTGATTTGGAGACCTATAACTAAGTAAGGAGTGTGCCTAGACTGGTAGAAGGTACGTGTGTGTACAGCTTTGCACATAACAGTGATTTTGGAGAGATGGGAGTCAATCAAAACTGTGCTGGCTTTATTTGAACTTCCTCAGTCATCTGGTCACAACTGTCCACCTCCAGCCTTGCTTTCATTTCAGTAGGGTTATATAAGTTCTTTTGTAGCATTCTTCTGATGAGAAGAACAGTGCTTATAGTAGAAATATTGAAGTCCTCCTGCATAAGTTGGCAATGGGAAGTGTTGAGGGGTACAGTTTCCCTTTTTACTCTTGCTCTTTTAAGCACTTGGGATTACACGGAAGGCATTGACCTAATCATCAAAGACCCAGTCTTCAAGACCTTCCTTAATTTCTGCCCAGTACTTACTCAGGCAAAGATCCAATGGACTTCCTTGAGTTCAGCCTTAGCAGAAAACAAATTAAGGACTTGGCCTCAAGACTGATGTCATACTCCATTTCCCCTCACTTTAACTCTTCGTTTTACCAGGGAGTGAAACGGCACAAGAGGAGGGAGAGAGGGCTTGCATTTTGATGATGGATTCTTTCAGCTACCAAGAATTCCTTCTGTATTTTTATA
>JAVCKT010021892.1:14391-26314 GCA_032273925.1 Rhynchotus rufescens
ATAGAAGTTGGGGGGGCTTGGAGAGGTGTGAGGAAGTGCCAGCACTAACATATGAGAAATGAGCAGAGCAGGTGGCACTAGCTCTCCTAAGTCCACAGAATATACACAGTGTTTTGAACAACTGATTTCCCATAGTCTCTGCAGCTGTCTTTAGAGCTGTTTATCTTATCTGCTGCAGGTCATCATGGCATTTCCTTGCTCAGAGAGGACCCAAAAATGCCACAGGATAAGTGCTGTTTCCTGCTCTGGCACATCCCGGTGCTGCCTCTATGCCCCACCAAGTGTAAGCAGGCTTTATGCTCTTTATATATGTATGGGGTTTTTTTCTGCATTGGAACAAGAGATATCTTCTTTAACACTGTTTGTTGTTTCCATTTATTTCCCACTTATATCTAAAAAAAAGAAAAGAAAAAGGAATAATTAATTTGGAGTGCAAATTCTTATTTTTCTCCTGTCTTTCTGTTGTCAGGGGGATCTGAGCTGAATCTCTAAATCTGAGCTCTCCATTTTGATGTTGGAAGCTTAAACTTGAGCAAAGGAGAAACCTCCCTCAGGCTGTGCTTCATTCTCGAATATTCAGGTGCCAAAGAACAAGATGGAAAAAGACTTAGCCTTCTAGATCTCCTATTCCCAACTGCTTCATGAGTGCTCTGAAAGGGCTTTGCCCTTTCCAATTCGAGTTAGCATCTCTGATTCAAGAAACCAGACAAATGCATGATTGTTTCATAGCTATGTGTGCTTGGGCTTAATGTCATTACTAATACTGGAATGCTCTCAGGGTAGATATCCAGTAGTTTCTTTGAGCCAGATGCAATGCTGTCCCTGCCAAATGTATTGGCAAACATGCGAACACACATAAGTACACACAGGCATACAGGCAAATATATTTGCTGGGAGTTCCCAAGCTTGCAAATAGGAAAAATAGCTAAGGAAGCAGGGCGCCCAACAGCCAAAGGATCTATATAGGATCATGCAGGATCCTATCAAAGACCTGGCAGCCCCAAAGCAGCCTCAGCAATGAGAAGCCCCAAGACCCACCACAGAAACGATGCTCGCCTCTGTGAGAGGCCAGCTCCTGGGCCTACAGCTCAGTGCATGAGGTTTCGTGCTCACTGTGAGGTTTACACCTCTGCTCCACATATACATTTTAGAAGTTGGGTTTTTTTTTCAGCTGACTAAAGCATTCACAGTTACAGACCTTTCAAGTCGCTTTTGTGCAAAAAACACTTTGGTAATTTCCAGTAAGCACAAAAAGAGAATGTACAAACAACAGCCATGTGCTCTAAAATGGATTCTTGCCATTCTTTTTTTGCATATGCTGATATTTTGGTAGGAAAAGCACTAAATGGTCTTAACTCTTTCATTTGCCACATATTGCTTTCTGCATCCTTTTTCACATTTTTCACATACTAATTAACCTTAATGAAGTACCAAATATAGCAGGCAAACTGACTCCTGCTCTGTACACACCTTTTGATATGTCATTATGACTTGATTTTGCTTGATTATTTCTTCCTTTTTCTTGATTATTTCTTCCTTAATTCCTCCCAAATATTAGCTACAAAAATGAAAGATTCTGAGCCTGTCTTGTGGCTTGCAGCCTCTACCTTTCCTTCCAGGTTGCCAAACGTGTTTGATTTAGAAGGTCCTGGGCTTCAGCTATTGACGTTCAGTGGAACTGTGACGGTTCCTAGTGACCTAGTAGCCTTTAGCTTCTGCTAGTTTTTTCACCTACTGAATCTTGAGGAGGCATAGACTGAGATGAAGTGAGGAACAGCAACACTATAGCTATAATTTTAAGATCCTTTTTAATGAAATGGACTGGAGCATTGCTGCAATAGTAATATTAATCACACTGTCAACCTTTGATTCCTTCCTGCTTTTCCTGAAGTCAATCAGAAAAGTTGCATTGCTTTTGTAAACCAGAAGCAGGCCCTACCAGAGGATGAGAATGAATTCTAGTCCAATCGCTCGGTCCTTATCACAGGAATTGTTAAGTAGTTTCAGTGATGTCGGTGGGAGGACGTTTTCTTGGAAATGAATGTACAGTCAAGCACCACATCAGTAAAGAACAGAGCTCCACTCTTGGGATTGGAAAGCAATTAATCTGCCCCATCAGAATTCTATCCTCAATGAGATGACTCAGCTTTTTAACACAATTTAAGAACTGATACTGCACAAATAGTAATTTTGATTTGTATTCAAAGGAAAGCTCAAACCTACTCATCAACTATTATTTTGTTATTTCTATAGTATCTGATAATTCAATAACAAACTCTACGTAGGAACAAACATGCTATATAAATGTGACTTTTATTCTAGCTGATGTTCTACCTGTAGATAGGACTATTTATATGGTCAAGAAATTGTGCTATAGAAAGAGGAGATGAGTGGCTCACAAAAAATGAAGAAGTAATACCAGTCATCAATAACATGGAGGGCACATGTTAAATTGGTAGAATGCAGTGTTTCAGGAAAAGAAGTGAATGCTAAAGCTTTTTCAGCTTTTATATTTGGAGAAAGCTTAAATTTATTACTATTATCTTTTAACAAAACTGATGTTTATTGTCAATATTTCACAGCTAATGAATAAATAGTATGTATTTCTTTTTCAATACTTGACTCTAAGAAAGGCTGAAACAGTACAGTCTATCTCTAGGGAAAAGTAAGAGAAAAGGAACATTGTTTAACAGCTTCTCTTTCTGAAGCATCAGGCCTCTGCCTTTGATTTACTTTGAATGGTGCTTATGGATCAGATCTTTCAGTTCTGTTACCCATGAGAAAAGCCTTGTTGTTTCTACCAATGCTGGGGCAGCGACATTAGGAGGGAAGGGTGGTGGATAAAGTGGTTCTGCATAGCATACTTATCACCACAGTATCTGAAAGTCGGTCTGTATTGTTGAGCAAGGTGACTAATGCATAGGCTGCAGCAACAGAATAGTCAAAAAAAAGACCATTTTTATCACAGTATTGCTGCCACAAGCAGAGGCAAAAGCAAATCTTAACAGAAACATCACCTCAGAAATGCACAACTTTGTTATTTTGTTTTCATTTCTATTGCAGAGTAAAACATTTTTCTTAGTTACTTGGCCACAATTAAAACCCAAATTCTATGCTAAGGTTTTGCAAAGTAGGACTCACCGGTGTGGTGTATTTAAGTAGGCATGATGAAGGGTAGAGCATGGCAGTGTTACATCTCTGGGGATAGTCCCAGTGAGAAAAGAGAACAAAGACTTTGTGGGTTCTTGAATTTGCAAACAGCATCCCACATACCTGCCGTTGCTCTACCTTACCTAGAGCAACCGCTACAGCTTCGAAAGCTCTATGGGAAGAAAATACTCTTCTGTTTCTTAAATATCATCATTTGCAAAGTGGAGATGAGGCTTATTTACTGCTTGAGTTGGAGTTCATCTTTTATTCCTTTACAGTTAGCAACGGATGCACAGTCGCATTACAAAGGGAAATTTATATCCATTCCAAAGACTTCTTTTGCTTTTAATTAGTGTTTGTGGACTTAAAGCATATGATAAGGCTGTTCTGTGCCTCATTTCTGTCTCTTATTCAGTCTTTCAAAACTGAAAACTCTTAAAACTGAATATTCTGCCCTTTCTTCTAGAGGTTTCAAGCACAAACAGGGAGATTTTATGTTCTTTGTCACAGAGTTTTGTGAGGAAGGACAGTCAGATCTTTCTTCTCAACTCTACCTGTCCATATTATAATCAAAGTAGTCTTATTGGCGCAAAAACTCAAGTGCGTTCAGGTGTTTTTTAATTTCAACACAATTGAAAATAAATTACTTTGCCTCTGAGTGTTTGGTGATTGCAGAGGCTGGTAGTTGAGGGCCCAGGCCACTCATTAGGCATGCTTTAAACAAAAAGTGAAGCTCCAGTTAGGAAAATGAAACTTGAGTTTTCCTATTTACTCTAAATACCTATAAGAAATGGAATGCTTAGCTTCCCTGAATACACTAAACAATTCATACAAACCCCTAATGTACAGGATGGTCCTGTTAACTGCATCTAAACCCACAGGCTCTTTGTCACTTATAAGTATCAAATTGTGTGTCACTTCTTGGACAGAACTACAGCAAAGCATAAGATCATGAAAGAAAAGAATACTCCTGATTTGTACCACCTGAAATAAGAGAGCTCTTCCTTTATGAGATTTTTATGGGATTCAGAGTCCTTGAGGAAATAACAGTAAATTGAATCAATAGCCATTAAATTTGCTGGGTGAAACTGGTAAAGAAAATAGTCTAGAGGTCAAATAAGCTCAAAAATTGGTGATCTACATAATTTCTATTTGTTCGTTTTTGTTAGCTTCTCTCAGAATTAGGGGAAAGCTCCTGTCTGGATAAGTCAATGCAATTCCCTAGAAGTTAACTAAGCTACTCAGTGACTGAAACTGGTCTTTTATGTTTTGAATGTTAGTGGTTCAAGCTTTAGTCTGGAAAGTGTTTGTAGCTACCACCAGGATTTTCCATTTGCATCTAGCTGCCATATCTCTTTGCCCATACCGGAGATAAGAACAGCATCTGCCAGGGCCGGGCTGCGACTCTGAGGGCTGTGCTTGCCGAGGAGCCGTACCACAGTGAAAGCCCCGGGGAGAGTTCTGGCTGACTCAGACAGGAAATTCTGTCAAGAGATGTGTGTAACGAAGGCTCTGCAGTCAACGTGTTCGCTGCACGCGCCGTACGCTCACAGCCCAGGAAGCTACACCCACAGTAAGGCAAGGTGGGGAAACCCCAAACTTATCCTCACCTTAAGGTGAGACAGCTGCTCCTTGTGAGCTGACAGAGAAGAGGGCAGCAACTCAGCCTAACCGTGGCTACGTGGAAAGTCTCTGCAAAAGCAGTGACTGCAGTGGGCTGTTATGGGAAGGTACGCCCCCATTAACGATTTTCAGAATATCAAGAGTATATGTATAGGCATTATTCAGATGTGGGCTGCTGAAGAAATGGGATTTTAAACTGAAAACAGAAAAGCTGATCCATTGTAGCAGTAAAATACATCCCTTTCCATTTGATCATTTTCTGAATTCATAAGCTTCCAGATGCTTGCAGCGTCCCCTTCCTTGTTCAGGTGGATTTAGTGCTTGCTAAACAAAATATTTCCCATAACAGTCCAAGCTAATCTTCTCATAGGATTCACAAGATGTCTTGGTAGTACTCTCCAGTGACTCAGGCTGAGTGGGTTATATATTTGTAACTTTACAACTTCTTTCTAAAATGAAATTGTTACAAACTCCTCCACACCGCTGGTTTAGCAATTGGTACTAGGAGGTCAAATTCCTCTCCACTTTTCAATGGGAGGATTGTGCAGGAAGAAGAAAGACCTGTCAAGGAAATAAGCAAAATCATCACCATGAGTGACTGTGGAGTGGGCAAACATACTCACTCCTAAAGATTCATTCTAAAAGATGAAATGGACAATATACATCAAAGTTAATGTCATTAATCCCATCACAAAGTTCAAAGCATTTCCACTGGTAACTGCACAGGCAGTGGTTATAATAGTGGTTATTTTCTGCTGTCGCAGCACTGTAGCATAGTGATTATGTTTCCTCCCCAAACTTACTTCCTTTGTTCTCACTGCTAACAAATTCTGTTTTAAACTAACAGAATTCTTTGGTTAGATCCCCTCAAGAGGAGTTCCTGCAGAGCTGGACGAGCTGAGGTGGTAGGATGAGCCACGGGGCTAGGGGAAGAGAATTCGTTGCAGCTAGCAGAGGCCTCTATTAACTGCTGTTTCCTCCTCGACTTGCTTTTGCTTTGGCTTTGCAGGACACCTTGGCCTCTGGGTATGTATCTGGAAACTCTTTTTTTTTTTTTTTTTTTATCTTGCTGCTAAATTTCTCAGAGATACAGAATCTCTTCAATGCCTGTTAGCACACACTTCTGCTGACTGAGGCCATCCTAAATCAATGAGAAACTTCCCTTTTCTGAACCACAGTAACTTCCTCATATATACCAGCAGCTGCAGGTCTTCATGAGTGTCAGGGCTCTGCTCTCCATTTTTAACCGTTTGCAGGCACTTGCATGTGTGATCTATTCCACCACTGTTACGAGCTAAAACTATTGTGAGCGTTGAGCTACAAGTTCTTCTAAGAGTAGACTTGTCCAGCCATGGCATTCCCAGCAAACTTGATGACAGATGGTCTAAAGACAATAAAACTGGGCTGCCAAAATATTTTGTAGAGCAACAGGACATGATGAAATACTTCAAATTATTTTAGAGTTTTCCTACCTTACAAATTTATGGGGCTGGTGAGAGGTGACTTAGACTGCATTTACAACTTAGCTCCAAAGCAGCTCCAGAAATATATAGGATTGTCAGCATATCCAAAAACAAATTTGAGACCTATATAATGAAAAGGGTAATCTGTAGCAGGCAAGACACTGTTCTGGGAGACGAAATTCACTCTGATCTGATTTTATTTTTGTTTATCTTTGGACCCAGTATTTTGATGCTCGTGTGGCCCTGATCCCAGAATTTGTAAAGAAGCTGTTTTATCAGGAAAAGCAAAATGAAACATTCTCTAAAGGTAGAATTTCTTTTCATTACCAAAACACACACACACACACACAGAGGCAAAAGGCCAGGAATATCATATTTAAAGCACAGAAGATGGAGAGCCAGAAATTCCCTGGCTTCATTAGAGGTGTGAATATTGCTATGTAGTTTTTACTTTGCATTTTGGCTCTGCTTTCACTCAATTGTCGTCTTTATTCATAAGCTTAGAAATCCTGCTGAGTGTGTGAACCTCCTCTTTCGCTCTGCTGTGGCCAAACATGCATTCCTCTGCTTTAGGAGGACGCCTTGCCTATTTTCACCCTGACAGAAAGTTTTGTTCATTTATTGGCTTGATTATGCTGAAAGAATGGGGCATACTAGCTTTCTAAGAATGATCTCTTATCTCCTCTGTAGTTTAGCAATGGTCATTTTATCTGCACGATTAACAGGTTACCTGATATGATTATTCTTCCATTTTTAATAGCTTTTGACAGAATCTAGTGATTATGCCCTACTATTCCAACCTGGATATCTCGTCAGCTTCAGTGCAGCCCTCTGAGCAACCCTCTGAGCATCTCTACTTTGCAGTAGTGTCATTCTAGAGGTGTCCAAGCTTTTCAGAGTCTCTGGGCACATACTTTTTCCTTTTTCTAAATATCTGATATGGCTGCTAAATGTCTGCGTACCATTCCTGCCATCACGCCAGTGTGTCCCTATTGACTGCTGTAAGGGAACATCTTCCTGAACGTTGTAATAAAAATTTCCATTTTTAAAAAGCGTTTGCTTTCAGGAACTGGCTTGATATTGGAGTCAGGCTACTAAGTTAAGTAGCAGGACAGAGGTGCACTGTAACCATTCCCAAAAGCATAGCAAGAGTATCTCTGTTGTCTGTAGAGCTGAAAGGAAAAAAATATATAAGACCTTGTAGAGAGGAAGCTACTACAAATAAATTAGTGAATAAATCTTTCACAGAGAGACATGATTCAATGCCAAGTGGCAATAACACAGGATTAATTTGGAGATACCATCCCCAAATTGTGATAAACTTTACATGTTGTACAATCTGTCGGAAGACGGCGTGATAATGCTGAGCCCAGCAAACTTTCAAAAGAGAGCTGGGAGAGGGCTGATGTTGCTGTGTTGGTTTTGGTGCTTTGGACATTCTCCCTGCAGTGTTTTCTGCCAGCTGGTGTCTTCTGCTAAAACCACTGTGGGCGGAACTCGTTGAGGGGGAGTGGGCAAGAGGACTGGTGATGGTGGCGTCCACCAGCCCAGAGGTAGCTGCAGGTCGGAGCATTGAGAAGAGGTCCAGGAGGCCTCTGAACCCAACTGGCCCATCTCCCGTGCAGCCGCGGGCCAAGGAGCCTGCAGTATCCAAGTAGCTGTCTGCACTCTTCCAGTGGTTCCTCTGGGTGGGCTTAGTGTGTTATTTCATGGAAGAGTCTCAGCCAGTGTCAATAATATCTGATTAAGGAGGATTTCTCACACAGTTGTAAAACAAAAAGTAGCAGATAGACCACTAAGCCTTTTTCATTGTTTACCCAAGACAACCCAGCACCGAAGCAAAATCTGTTTTTTCACTGTTGGTCCCAAGTTTATCCATCTTTCCAGATGAAGCACACAAGATGCCAAGAGACCTTGTGATTTTCCGAAACTAAAGTGTTGGCTGGTGTAAATTTTCACTGCCCATTTAAAATGTGTGGAGATGAAGTGTTTTTTGCTAGCTTGGCACCTGCCCCAAGACTATGCGAGGATATTTGACTCAAATCAGAAACATCAGGTGTGTTATTTTTGTACCTTGAAAGTGTTTGTAAATAGGCCCCAGCTGTTAAAATATTCACTAATGATTTCAAGTATCTGAATATGAAGACTAGATATTATGCATGACATCTTCAAAAATATAATAGGAGGATGAGAAAACTGGAGTGACCACTGTACTGTACTATCAACCTAGGAGAAAAAGGAAATATGACTGTAGATAGGATTCAAGGAAAGTGCGGAAGGGAGAATACAGGAAGAGCAAGGGAATTTTAAATCCTCTGGTGTGAGGCTTATGAAACAAGCCATTTAGCACAGGTAATGTTGCTATTGAAGAAGCAGACAGCCTCCATTTTTAATTGATTATCCATTCTTAAAAATATTTTGGATAAGCAGATACAGTGCTTACTCGAATCCTGCAGAAGATATCATTTATCAAAAAGAAATAGGTGCCATTTAGCATCTGTTGTAATCGCTGCTATGGAAATAGCAACACAGAACTATCAGATGGAAAGGGTGCCACAATTTTAAAAAGCTTAGAGCTATTTTATGTATTTTTAATGGCCAATGAATAAATGATGCGACATACATTTTACATGTCTGTGAAGTAATGAATTTGAGATTAAATCAGGCATAATGATTTTGAGGTGCTAGACACATGTTTAATATACTAAGGAAAAGGTTGCTTTTGATGTGAAGTATGAGTATGATTACAAGTATGTTGGATAGTTCTTGAGAGTACCTTTTATCCCCAAAGAAAATCTTCGGGTCCTGCAACAGACCCGTGATAATACATAAAAAGAAGAACTGTGGCTCTCATCCTAGATCTTTAGTTCTTCTTTTAGATCTTCAGTCATTAAAAACAGCTGCCAAATAGTTATGATTTTATTTAATCTCATCATTTGTTGCTGCTAACATCTTCAACAGGACCCATTAGAAGGCACAGAAGAACACAGCTGAAGATATTCATAAATGATTCTATAAAATGTTAATAATGAAAGAATTAAATAACCAGCTTCTCAAAAATAAAAATGAAAATCTGCTCGTCCTTTACAAGTTTTGTTCAAACATTAGTAGAAAATTGTACTTTTATTTTTTCTTCCAAACAAAATGATGTCTGCTTTTGATTACTCACTGGAAGGAAAAAAAATGTAATCTTTAAATCATTAATTTTTTTAGTCAGTTTTTAACTCCTAGGGAGGAGGCCCACTGTGTGCCAAGCAGATGAATTTTCAGTCAAAGAATTTCAGGTGTGATTTATTTTAACAAAATAAAACACTGCAAATTTTACCCTCATTTCCTTGAAAGAGGATCTCAAAGAAGCAATTAATATCAAACTGAATGACTGACTGAACATCTGCCAATTCCAGCACATTTAAAGCCACTATTGCTTTATTCTAATGCAGAGCCAAAGCACAGACTCTGTCACCAGAAGAACTGATTTCGCTCAGATGGGAAAGCAAGAATTCTATGTAATTATACATACAGTGAAGCCTTCTTATATCAGAACTTCAGGTAGAAGAAAACTTTTTCTGCTATAGTGAAAGAGAAAAGAGACCAAAAATTTCTCTGTGTATTGTGATGGGTGAGTTCAAGACAAGCCATCCAAAATCCTTACTTGTCAATATGTTGTCTGGGGAAGATGAGGACTTGACTTGTTACAAGAGGTTTTACTGTTTAAACTGAGATACTCAGAGATGTTAACAGAAGTAGAACACCCCAATCTGATTTGTTTTGGAGGACTCAGGCAACATAATCCTTGTGCAACATTTTAAAGCTCATATGTTCATCTCAGAAGGCAAGTCGGGATTCACCAACAGCTCTAGGAGATGAGCAGGTTCGTGAACTTAAAAATATAACTTCTTCATGACCCAAATGCTTATGTCTTTCAATGGGTTTAAGCACCTGAGTTGTTCTGGTTTTAGTTCCCATATGGAACTAAAGTCCTTCCTACCCCCCAAGAACAAGCAAATCATCTGCATACTTAATATACAAGAGTCAGTTCGTCCTCCTTGAGCTCAGCTGCTCAAATGACTCATGCTTTGCTCTTAATACAAATTGAATTTAATTAACAGGAGGTAAGGGTGATTGGCAGCAATTAAGTCACATTGCCAGGCACATTACAAAGCCCGGATAGTAGGTTTTCAATGGTTACCTATGCAGAACTTACGTATTTTTTCTTTAATTGTATGGTAGCACTAGATCCTTGTCTCTCCCTACAGTTAGAGTTTATGTCACAGGTCAATGAAAATGTTGTTGTTATTGCTGTTGATGATGATGCTTTTTGGAGTAAGAAAAAATGCTACTTTTGACTTCTCATTTTTACTGATTTAGTTTATTTAATTTTTATTCATTTAGTTAATGAAAAGCTAATGCTGTGCCTGTGTGCATACAGGTGCTGCTGTGCCCAGTTTGGCTGAACCATTGAACCCTACTCTGGCTGCAAGGTGACACCACGTCACAAAACAGCTTCACCCAGTCACCCCAAAGGCTTCTGCCCCGGGAGGACTTGCTGCCTACAAGGGGAACGTGCGTATGGACAAATTTTAGGCTGCTTTCTCTCGTGCTAACGTTGAGTCAAGATGCAAACAGGGTAGATTTTCTTTGTGCCATTTTTTCCCCACGGCAAAGAGCTCTCGCCACGCTTAATGATCTGGCTGCCTGCTGAGAGATGTAATGTATGCAGCTATTCCCAGTAGGCTCCTGCCCTAAAACATACCTTTTTCGTTTCACTCTTTTCATCATTATGCCACCTAACATGAAAGTAGAAAGGGCAAGAGTGATTTTTAAGGCATTTCTTATTGCAGATGTGAAACTCTTAGTGGTCTTCTAAGTTAGTACATACCTAAATACATGATAAGACCTTCAAACCCCTGAGTATCCCAGGAGCAGCTGAAGTATTGGCTGCTAAGGGCTAATCCTTTTTCCTTTTTCCTTTTTTTTTTTTAAAGATATTCTGATTGCAATTGCAAGTGAATATACTGAAAAGGTATGACTCTTCAAACCCCTGCTGCTCAAAATGTTCTGTTTCCACTGATGCTATTACACTATTTTTTCTCCAAGATTATGAAGATTAAAAGATGAACGAGATTTCAAAATAGAAAGGCAACATGCAGTTTTATGAAAATTAAATTTTTATTTCTTCCGGATAGCACTAAAGTTAAAATTATTAACCTTACCTTTCTAATTCCCTACTTTGAATTTCCAAATCACTGTGTTATTTCCTATGAATCTTTGGTTAATAAAACATGAAGTCTTTTAGCTCCTTCGGCTAAAATAATGTTAAGTCCTTTTGTTGTCTTGAACTAGAATAATAAAAAAACCTAAAACTTTTTTTAGAAGATAAAAGACTGAATATTGCTGGTAATGCAACAGTGTAAATTGCACTATAATTTTCTTTACACCACTGGGCTGTCAGATAAAAAAATTATTCTTATAGTAATTAAAAATAATAATTTATATAAGCATTTCTTGGTATTTAATATTGGTAGTTATTTTGTATTAAGTAATGTTGTTTAAGTAACAAATATCAATTACTTTTCTGTTTTCATTTGTGGACTTTTCCCTAGGATGCATCCTAATATTAGCATTTCCTATCCTTAGAGGGAAGGTCATCAAGTTTTTTACTTTTATAGTGTTTCTTGATCATTCTT
>JAVCKT010021893.1:0-10544 GCA_032273925.1 Rhynchotus rufescens
TTGTGATGTCAGGACAATTACAGCAATCTGATTGGTCTAAACCCCTCGCACGGCCCAAGGGTCTCTCGGCCACCACGGAGCTCATGGCCCAAGACCCCACCCAAGGCACCTCCCCAAGCTGTTGGAGATGACAACGCAGCATCGGCTCCATTCGGTGCTCCCTTGGCTGCTCCAAAGAGCTCCTTCCTGAGGCCTTCCCTGCCAACGGGCCCGGCACGTTGGCAACAGGCAGCCCCGTGCAGCCTGACAGGCCCTCACCCTGTTCTCCTTTACCTGGGGTGCTCAAAGAAGAAGACATTAGTCTTGCTGAGGATGACACAGCAAATTACTGCTGCTCCCTAACCTTTCTAAATTGCGAACACTGGTGTAATCTGTAATTACAGAAATCAGTGTGAGAATTGTGGCACTGTATAATTATCTTTCCTGATACTTTATTGCCGTATGAATTATTAATCAAAATCAAGTCTTGTATGGTATTTGCAGCCACTAGGAAGAATAATGTATAATTAAATTTCATTATTTCTATTTTTGCGCTGGTGTTTTATGATGTTGTAATTGATAATTAATTGGTTAAAAATTCACACAGTTCTTGGGAGTTTCATATGACTATGACTGCTTGGTATTCAGCATTTATTAATTGAATAATGGGCTCACTGAAGAGACCTTTGTATATAGTCTCCTGTCATTACAGCGAGCTCTCAAAAATGTTGAATTAATCATTAGGCCTTTCAATAGGTTCTTTTAAAGGCAAGCAGTGACAGTATAATCACCTCCTTTGTTGTTACATCTATAATTGAGAGATCCCAATAACCAATTATCACGATGGTCATTTTAGGAGCTCTGAATTTGAGTTATTGATAAGTTTCTTTAATATCAAAGCGTTGGTTACACGAAACGAGTCTTTTAATAGAAAAGTATATTAGGAGATAGGGAAGGAAGCCCTGGAAAAATATTTTCCTCCTACTTACTGCTTCAGAACAGTGCGTGTTTATCCCTAAAATCTGTCAAATCTACCATGGTTTTGCTGTCAGGGGTACTAGCTCCTCACAGCTGTCATCATCACTGTTGGGAAGGGGTGCTGCTTAGCTCCTCACTAGGCTCGAGGTAACCCTCTGCGTATGAGGTAACCATTTTCCAGGACATTTTTTTTCCCCCTCGTGCCTTTTTCTAAATGAACAGAGAAAAAAATGTAAAAAGCCTCAGAACACAAGAATGTTTTTCACACTCCATGTCCTGTTGAGGAGAAATACTGTTGGACATCGACAGGGAAGTCTGTCCCGCAGACTGCCCAGCTACCTCTGAGCGGAGAGCTGTAGGTATTTGAACCATCTGCTGCAAGTGAGTCCCAAGTATCCTTTTTTTCCCCTTTGTTTGTTGTATGAGTTGGTCGGAATAGTTACAGACATAGTGGGGAGATGCCAGCAGGGCTCTGCTGGCCTTGGTGGGGCAGTTCTGGGGCATCCTGTGCACACTCCTGGGGCCTGGGCACAGACCTTTCTGCGAAGGGCCCTGGGCTTCAGGGTGCCCTCATCTTTTCTCCATCGCTTCCCTCAATGCTGCTTTGCTGCAGAGAGGCTGCGAGGACCCTGCTGCAACCTGTGTGTCTTTTATGGAGGGTGAGTGGTCAAGGAGGCACCTACGGAAGGGCCAGGTTCGGATCTCCACCTGTGCTGGCGTCTCCCCGAGCCGGCGGTGAGGCAGAACAACATGCGAGAGGCAGCAGCTCCATGTGTCTGGGCAGCCTGTTGTGACCAGTGCCCTTAAGCACCCAAATGCCCATCCTGTGTGAACCTGTAGCCTGATGAACGTGGCCCTGGAGGTCTTTATGAGATGCAGCTAAGCCCTTTACAAAACCGGTGTGTGTCCTACCCCAGGCACATGCAGGAGTGGTTGTTTCCACAGACTGGAGTTATTGCAATTGCAGAGGAATATCCCATTCCCCCCGCCAAAAAAAAAAAGAAAAAAAAAGAAAATCCTGCAAAGCATCTAACTAAGTAATGCAGAGTACAATTTCAGCATATGAGTATGGTCAAGAAGCAAAGCTTTTCTTTTTAAAAATACTGCATATGTATTGCCTCTTTTACTGTGGTGTCATCTTGTGCGTGTTACATCAGAAACAAAAATTACTAGGTTTGTGTTGACCTTTTATCTTCTATTTTGCATTATTTCTGTGTTCTTTATCATGTAAATCCTATGTGTTGTCTGTAGAAGCGCTCTTTCTCTTCCCTGACCACCAATCATTTCCATTGCCCTCTGGAGAATTTCTCCCTTTTCAACATTGTGGTTATCAGATGTGGACACTACACTACACCAGAAGTGACTAGAAAACGCCTCTTTTAAATATTTCTGTTTCTGAGCACTGCCTTTGTGTCTAACTTCCTTGAGTAGCCTTACAGCTGTAGGTGGTGGTACTCCAGTCTTTCCCAAGAGAGCCCAAATTGACTGCAAAGAATCAATTAGTTGCTCAAATTGTATTTTGTTCTGTTTGCAACCTGTGTGCAGTAGAATGTCCTGAATAAAGTGTCACCCTGTCGTCAGCTTCATTCTTTGTTGTATTAAGTCTTTCTCAACAACCCCTATTACCTTTGACATTTGAACTGATTTTCGGTCTCCCTGAGAGGGTCTGTGGACTTCCAGGTCTTTGATACATAAAGGATAGTGGGATAATTCAGTTTGGAAGGGGCCTCAGAAGGTCCGATCCCTCCTCCTGCTCAATGCAGATCGCCCAGGGAGACCAGCGGGAGCTCAGAGCTCTCCTCATCCCCTCCCTCAGTTTTTCCTGATATTTAGTCTAAACCTCTCTTGTTTCAACTTACATCTGTTGTGCAGAGCCTGGTTCCATCTTCTTCATGACATCGCTGTGTATCCCCAAGGATTCCCAGCTGTCTCCCAGGCACCCTGCTTAGCTTCGGATGCTGGGAGCTCCGGCGGGTGGGCGGGCGGGAGGGCATGGATGTGTTGAGGGGGCTGTGGCCGTGGGCAGCTCTCACTCATGCTGCCTCTTGAGGGGGTTCCCTCTTCACCTGATGAACACAGGCCATGTATCCCAGCTCCAGCTAGCACAGCTTAACCCAAGTAATTTCCAGTCTGCTACAGCTTCTCATCTTGTAGCAACTGCACTTTTCTAGCAGCCTTTTGGAAAGGTTGGATCAAAGGATTTAGGGAAGTCAGCACTAATTACATTTACTGCTGTTCCTTATTGCTAATGTGACAGACTTCAAGAATTCTATTAGGGCAGATGAGAGCCATGACTTGGCCGTTGCGGGAGCCGTGCTGCTGTATCCTGATGGTAATTGGCTTGGTTAAGTGTGCTGTAGCTGCACCCTGATCTAGATTTACCTTTACATGTCATTAACCTGGTTCTGAGGCAAGGCTTTCTGGGCTGCAGTGATACGGGCTTCCCTTCCCTGTGCTTCCCTTTCAAAACAGGCACTTGCACTGCTGGTTTCCACTGTAAGTAATGCAGTTTTGGTAGCTGGTCAGCCAGTTTGTTCCCAAGCTCCTGGAGAGCTTTGGGCGAATGCCAAGCCCCTTGATGACCTCCTGCAAACCGGAGTGATGTGGATATTCCACGAGTCATTTTTGGTCCCTTGCTGCTTGCTGTGGCTGCTCCTTGCTCGCCAGGCAGAAGGCTCTGGGCCCTTCCAGTGTCCGTGGGAGCACCGTGTAAGCAGAGTTTCAGTTTGCCTCGCTGCAGTCACTGGCCTTTAGCAATTGGTGTGTGTGCGCGTGAGGTTTCAGTGGTGCTTTCCTTGCCCGCAATGGTTCTTGCCAGTTTCTGGAAACTTTTGTTTCAAAGAGCCTTTTTTTCTGGCAGCATGTTGCCCCATATGCAAACAAATGCACAGCATGTTCTTTGGAGCTGGTGAAAGGCTCGCTAAGTCATTCTGTCTGCAGCTTGAAAGAAGTAGCAAGTGTGTTACAAACATTTCTATGAAGAAGCTTCTGCAAGCTCAGCATAATACTGAGTTCAGAAAGAAAATACGCGTTTTGCATTAACTCTTGCACTGCCACTTCCATCAGAGCTTGGGTTTAATACCCTATCTCTGCTTTACGTCAGGGGAGCGGGACGGGGGGATGAAATTCTGGTTGCTTCCCTGTTACTATGTGCCAAAGCCCTAAGGTGACCTCTCAGCCGGCTCTTCCATGAAGATGAGCAGTGCAAGGCTTCACTGTCCTGCTCCATTCCGCAGGATAAAGCCCTCCTGGGTCGGAAGCACCTCGTGCCTCGAGGTCACTTGGTCTCCTCCAGATTGCGAAGAGGGGAGGACAGCAAATTACTCATCCTGACGCACTAAAAGCTGATAAATCGGAGCCCTGGCTTCCCTGTGCGCAATCTGGGCTCCGGCTGCTTCCGGAGGCGGCCGAGTGATCCACGGGGGGAAGTTTGGGCCCGACCGAGGTTGCAGCCAGCGGTGCAGGCCTCCCAGCAGGGAGCAAGGAACATGTCGAGAGGCTGCTTGCAGGGCCCCCCTGGTTGTCCAAGGCTCTCCCACATTCACAGCTGCGATCAGAGACCGCCAGGAGCTTAGAAACGCGGCCGCCAGCGGAGCGGCGGGATGGAGGTGCCTCCCAGGAGCGTGGCCGGGACCCAGGCTGGGACCCTTGCAGGGCTGCACAGTCACATTTCCTGGCAGAGAAGGCAGGCTCGCTCGCCAGCAGGGAAAAACACCCCGGATTTTCAGCCTTTGCGGGGCATGAAACCATTTTTACATGATACTGCTAATGAGAACTGTAGATAAAAAGTAGGAAATTACTAATTAGTGCTCGAATTCAGTGTTTGATTCACAGAAAGTTTGCTATTACTGTAAAAAAAAAAAAAAAAAAAAGGAGTGCAATTTCAGGCAAAGGGTATTTAAAAAAAAAGTGAGAATGTAATCAATTTTCTACTCATTACTATTCATTACCTGCCAGGTTTCAGACTTCTTGGACCTTTCGTCATCGCCTCAGATGTTACAGGCATAAGATGTGCCTGGAAAAGAAAAATTCGAAAGGCTTTCCCCATTGCTTTGTCATTTGCAGCTCTCAGATTTTCCCACTAGATGGTTCTTGTAAACTCTGGCATTTCACAGCACGCACAAGTGACCACCTAGAACCCCACTGTAACGTTAGCGTTAGCGTCAGGCTTCACTTACACAGAAAATTGTGAGTGGGAAGAGCCAACTATCATTTTCTCTTTTACTTTACTGTAGTGCTAATAAAATGATTGCTGCCTGTTCTTCTCATTTCATGAGAAAAAAAAAAAGCTATTTGGTGAATGTCCTTCAGCTTAGGAAAGCCTAAAGTTTGTTACCAAAGTTTTGGTAACAAAACAAAGCAAAAAAAAGCATCCTTCCCTATTAGAGTTGTATCTACTAGATTTCTCCCCAATAGATTTTATCCTTCCTGTGGATATAAAGTCAGTGAAGGATATTGGGTTGCTCTTCTTAATGTAGGCGTTTTCAGCTGCGTACTCAGAAACATAACGTGAGTCAGCAGTAAATACTGAAAATGTCTGTAAAAAAGAAGTCGTCAGCATTCCTTAACACGTTCAGTAATATTGTACTTCCGTAAAGTTAGCGAAAATACCTGCTTTGTGAAGAGTCTGGGTAGCCTCTGGCTTACAAAATTGCCTATAAAGGTAGAGAAGTAGGAGACATTTTTTAGAAGTTTAGTATGTATTTACGCGCAGCAAGCAGATCCTCTTAAATCCATTCTTGGCTTGAATAGAAGTATCTTTTGAATTACAAGTTTAAGAACAGGGTATCCCCGTTTGAATGTTTGCTAAGAGAAATTGTTCGAAGCCATGTTGTGTTCTCTTCAATTCTCAAACAAAAGGAAAATGCTCAAAGTTCTGCTGGAACAGCAGGGCAAAGGGGAAATTCTGCGTCCGCTTTCCACAGCAGTTGGACCTTTGCAGCGCAGCAGTATTATCCACTGGCCTGTAAGCCTTAGCACTGCATCTCCCCTCACAGACCGCTGCTGTTGGTTCTGGTAAGGAAACTAAGTAATTCCTTCCAACACCTGAAGTCTGTGCATGTACATGACTTCCCTCTCAGCAGCATCGCTCAGACGACCGGCAATTTGTGGTGAGAAGAGCAGCGGTCAGATTAAGACTAAGAATCTGCACGGAAGGACTTCCCAGCTGAGCAAGTGGGGTGCATGAGGACTGACGCTGTCATTTCCTTGACTTGGGCAGGTTTTTCTCATTAAGCTAAGATGTGATTTTCTAGTCTGCGCGTGAATTATGGCTTGCACATTTTTGCCAGCGTAGTCTTTGGTTTGTTCTGCTTCAGCCTGAAAAACCCAAGTTCTTCTTTTGGTGTGTGCATGTCTTGTACGGTTCTTTCTGCAGTCGTATGGGGAAAACAAAAATTGCAGTCTTTTGTTGGTGTAATGCATACAGATAAA
Organism: Rhynchotus rufescens; assembly: GCA_032273925.1. NCBI lineage: Eukaryota > Metazoa > Chordata > Aves > Tinamiformes > Tinamidae > Rhynchotus > Rhynchotus rufescens. The sequence goes on from JAVCKT010021893.1 coordinate 6,391, forward strand.
GTAATCCCTTTTCCCGTGTAAGCCTTGAAATGAGCATATTCAGTTTGTTTTGGGGCAGGCAGTGCATTTAGATACAACAAGGGATTTTCTAGTTAGAGGAATTAAATTGGGAAAACAAAGCAAACAGGATTCCGTTTGGTGCTCAGTGAAAAACTTCAGATAAGATTAGAAATGACCTCAGTGTTTTAGAGGGAGAGAAAAATTACTTCAGCATGTGCAAGTGTGAGTGGGGTTCGCGTAGTGCTGGGAGCCCAGGGAAGCCCACATCCCACCACAGCCACCAGCCGCCTCAGCCCATGTTCGAAGGTGCAAGACAATTCTTTGTGTGTCAGAAATTGCAGAACAACAGGCTGGGAACTTCCCCGTTCAGAAACGTGTAATGAATATTTTACATCCTACCAGCGTCTGGCCTGTTGTCAGCACACAGTGACTTACAACTTATCTCGCGGCAGGAGCAAACCCCAGCACCCACATGCTGCCCTGCCGCCCTTCGCTGGAGCCCCACGTCGGTCGGGGGATTTCTTATGTATATGAGTCTGGAATTCAGAAAGTGCCCTTTTCTGTAAATGACATTGAACCAGCAGCGAGTGTGCGTCGCCTTAGCCATACCTGGAAATTATTTTTTTTCTACATCCACTCAAAATCTTGCTCTCCCCCGTAAGGTTTCAAATGTATTTAATTCCCATTGAGAATGGAGGTTGCTGCAGTTTGCAACTTGTTCTCGTGGAGCCCGGCTCCACCTGCGTGCTCTCCTGAGCAGCGGCTTTGCTCCGGGTGAGCGCGGAGCGCTGTCCACTTGCGTACGGGTTGGGTGCTCGAGGGTTTTTCCTCTCAACACGAAAATGGAAGAAGCAAGGACAAAACCCTTTTCATTTTCACTATTAGAAGACCAGAGAGTCACTCTTGCTTATTTTTGCTGCAGTCTTCTAAAATTTCCTGTGTAACTTTATTGCATCTACTAAATCAGGAATTGCAGGCGCATGGAAGTTTGTCGAAGGGTTTTGACAGCCCCTCCAGCCTATTTTGGCTCGTATGAAGGAAGGATCAGAGGGAGGAGGGAGCGGGTTGGGGGGCAAGGAAGACCCGCGGATGGCGGTGCGGCAGCCTGCAATGCAGTGACACAAACAGCCTCCCAGGCCTCTTCCCATGGCCACTCACTCCAAGTGTTAACGCAGAGCTGCCACGGCTGGGCTGGGCCTGGGGAAGATGGCGTAGCCTGGCCAGGGAAGATGGCGTAGCCTGGCCAAGCAAGATGGCGCAGCCTGGCTGGGCAAGATGGCGCAGCCTGGCCAAGCAAGATGGCGTAGCCTAGCCGGGCAAGATGGCGCAGCCTGGCTGGGCAAGATGGCGCAGCCTGGCCAGGGAAGATGGCACAACCTGGCTGCCACTGCTGGCCCACCAACTGTGTTGTTCCTCTCCTCACCGCCTGTTTCTTTGCTTGTCTTTTCTTTTCCCGCCTTGTGCTGCAGGGTGTGAACGGAATGTCTGTGGATGAGAAGACTGAATCCCCCATGTATGTGTATGAGTCAACGGTGCATTGTACCAATATTCTCCTGTGCCTGAACGACCAGCGGAAGCAGGATATTCTCTGTGATGTGACTCTGCTCGTGGAGGGCAAGGAGTTCCGCGCGCACCGCGCCGTGCTGGCCGCCTGCAGCGAGTACTTCTTGCAGGCCCTGGTGGGGCAGACCGAAAATGACCTGGTTGTCAGCCTGCCGGAGGAGGTACAGTATTGGGCAGCGGGAAGGGCGGCGTGTGGCGGGAGGTGGCACGTGCTCCTGGGGCCTCCCCACGGCTTTTACTCTTCTTGTCGTCCTTGAGTTGCTCACGATTTGCTGGAAGCCCTTGAGGAGCGCGAGGAGGGACGTGGTCGCTCCACCTCCCTTGCCGGAGGGGAAAGCAAAACACGCCGGCATTGCCAGCAGTCGCTGGAGCAAAGCGCTCCAGCGTTTCAGCCGGCCCTTGGCTCCTGCAAGAGGCCCCTTCATTGCGCTGGCTTCCTTTAGTGCATCAGCAGCACCCTCGTATTCCTCTCCCGACAGGAGATGGGAAAGGGGTCACTCGGCTGCAAAGCAGCAGTGCTTGTTGAGAAGCCATTTGAGCGCTCATGTGGTTTGGAGGCCCCTGGCTTCCCACCCTTTTCCAGCTGCTCACATCCCTGGTTTTGCCATTCGCCTTTCCTGTGTCTCGTTCAGCCTAGCTTCCTTCCTCTTCCTCTTTGGGACTTAACTGCTTCAGGACATGTGTTTCCTACTCAGAAGGCAAAGCTGGACACGTGTTTTCAGAAATGGGAGGTTGTTCTCAGGCAGAATGGCTCACGCAGCTGAAAGCAAAGGATGTAGAAAATACCTACCTCACTGGAAAGTTTATTTTACCACAAAATCTCGCAGGCTGACATCCACCTCCGTGTGATTTCCTCACGGCTCTAGGCCCATGATAGCAGAGGCACCGCTGGTCACGCTGGTGGCCTTGCCACGAGGAGAAGGGAGGCACTCAGCTGCTGACAGACCCTCCTATCACCACCCACCCCAGGTGTCATGTCTGAGCTCGTAGTTCAAGGGACGTGGATGTCCCCAAGGGGAGCGAAGGCAGTCGGTCACTGGGAAGGTTTTCTGCCGTGCAGAATGAGGTGAACATCCTCTCCAACACTTCTTGAAGCCTGCTAAGAAGCACTGCACGTTTCTAAATCACGGCAGGTGACTAAGGCGTCACGCACCTTTTTTCCCCTCTGAGTTCACTCTCCGGAGACTCCAGTGGTGTCATGACACTGTCATGGCACAAATTGGAGGGCATGAGAAGAAGTAGGTCACTGAGGGTGACTTCGTGAGTCTTGACATTGAATATTACTCATGAAGAAATTTTAAACCCAGACATTTTGCATAAGAGTTCAGATGTATCACGGCAGACACGCTAGGACGCACACTATGGTTCTGCACAGTGTCCACTAATACTTTCCAGTGGAAGAAGGATATTTCAGTCACTACTGCCTGGCTGTGGTGCTGTGAAGCAAGGGTGGGAGCAGAGAGGTCGCCGAGCACCTGGGGTGACGCACGGAGGTGTGAGGAGGCAGGAGGGTGTCCACGTTGCTCTTTGAGAGACTGCTTGGACACCGAGAGTGATACCGGTCCAGGTAGATCAAGAAAAAGCCCTAAAACTCAAATAAGCAGGTAGATGTGTGAGATGATAGGGCGACCAGCCTGATGAGAATCCTAGAATCACAGGATGCTTGAGGTAGGGACCTCCAGAGATCATCTAGTCCAACCCCTCTGCTCCAGCAGGGACACCTAGAGGAAGGGGCACAGGGTGGCATCCAGGTGGGTTTGCCTGGCTTAAAGCAGAAGAGCAGTGACGAGTGCTGCCAGCTCCCAGCTCTGTGTAGCCAGAGGGCATGAGACAGGGTAAAAGACAGTGTCCACACGAGGATGGGCTGGTATCAGCTGGCTTTTAAAAAGTAAAGTTAGGTGGGAAAATAGCAGCTTTTGGATCATAGCAGCAGTGAGAGGCTGAGAGAGGCAGCCAGAGGCAGGTGTAGGGTGGGACCCCATTTCCAAAAGGATCATCATGTGTCTCTCAGGGGACTGACTTGGTAGCACAGTCCTGTGTTGAAATGACAAATTGGCTAAAACATAAAGATCTGTCCATAGGTATGTCTTATGTGAGATACTACGTGAAAAAAGTTCCTGCAGTACAACCATAAATGGATCCTATGTAAGTGAATCCTTTTTAGAAAAATGAAGTGTAATTACTAGGATTTTACACTTTAAATTGTATCTCAGTGGAAGATCAAGAAGCTCTAGTGAATTAGGGTTAGATTGTCTGCTGTCACATCTCCACTGAAGTCAGTGAATTCTCAGAAGAAAATAATCTAATACTTAAGAGTTTTTTTCAGTACCCTAAAATGATTGTGCTCCACCTGAGAGCTATACTGTTATTTCACCACGTGCCTAGATCCATTGCAGGGCACCAAGACTTTAACTTTTTCAGACTAGAAAAGAACTCTCAGACTAAAGAAAGAAGTTACCACAGTTAATAACACCCAGTTGTGCAGATATTTTCCACATGCAAATTAATTTCTGATAACTCCATGAAATCCAGTTTGCACAGCAACTAGTTTCCTCACAACTCTTAGTCATTTGAGGTACAGAGATCTGCCT